>JBBBWG010031419.1:120907-141894 GCA_037176905.1 Azolla pinnata | reverse complement strand
AAAGGAGATTTCCATTGTAGAAAATTTCAAGTTACCCATCGTATAGAAAACACAAAAGATTTTGAGTAAATTCCTATAGAGATTTCCTGCACAAAAAGGAGATTTCCACTGTAGAAAATTTCAAGTTACCCATCGTATAGAAAACACAAAAGATTTTGAGTAAATTCCTATAGAGATTTCCTGCACAAAACGGGGATTTCCATTGTAGAAATTTCAAGTTACCCATCGTATAGAAAACACAAAAGATTTTGGGAAAATTCCTATGGAGATTTCCTGCACAAAAAGGAGATTTCCAATATAAGAAGTTCCCTTCTTCGTATCATGGTTTTGCTTGGTTTTTTTGAAGTAACTTGATTCGTCGTTCCTCGTAGGTAGCTTCATAGCAATGAAAAAAAGACATCATGTTAGACTCATCATTTTATTTGAGAAAAACAAATTTTTGCTACTGTATACTGAACTGGTAACAAATTTAGATAATTTTTGGGTTGCGAACTCACGTTCAGTTGGACGATCAGCAAGAGGAACATGTGGGGTCTCTTTCCATGCGGTCTCTTCGAAATTTTCGGAAGCATCATAGATGTGAAACTGACCATAAGCATGATTGAGCATCGCCGCCGCAAGCACACGTTCTCTAACCATGTTCTTGTAATGCAAATGAAGTGATCTCACAGATCCTGAATTATCATTCTCACAAATATAGCAAAGATCAGAAATATTATCGAGCTTATCCAAACCCTCAGAGCCATCTACTATAGGAAATTTAGAGGCATAGCAAATCGTTGTATTAATGTGTCGTTCTATTGTCGATCATAGCTTCTAACCAAAAGAGACCTCCCTAAATCCTTCGAAACCATCAAAGCTTTTATTTAAGTACTCATTAGAAAGTCTTGAGTTAAACATTTGTTATGAGCATATGCATACTCGGTAAGTGAGAGCTAATGAGTATCCTTCATTGACTCATTATTTATTTACGTATTTGGCATCCCAGGGGTGATTTTTTAACAATTTCCATATTCTCTTACTGTAAGCAAACAGTTTTCAAATTTATTCATAGCAGTGTTAGCTGCATTGACTCATGCAAAGCTAAATTCTTAAAAAGACATCTTTACCTGGTGGGCAATAGAATGATACACCCTTGAACTCACAGGATTGTAGCACAAGGCAAGTTTCTGAAGCCATAAGATATTGTGGCTTTCTTTTTACTTTTTCAACATCCAACAATTCATCGACTATCTGCAACATGAGAAAAATCAGCCTTTCTTCCACGTCTAATTATTATATGAGTGATCAGCATCCAAAAGCACTGCAATGGCACTGATTTATGGACAGAGATTACCGATGGGCTTTCCTTCCTTTCGCCAACCATGAAGAGAACTGCAACCATACATCGTACTTGATGCCACAAAAAGGCAGTCCCCTTGACACGAAACATCCATAGATTGGTGCCATTCCATCTAGCATCTCACAAACAAATCTTTGCGTTAGGGTAGCCTAGAAACATGTAAGAATATGATATTAGAAAGTTAGATAACATCAAGATCAACAAACCTAACACTTGTAGATAAGCTGAAATAAGTTGCTACTGCATATTATGCTGTGAGCTCAGAAATTCTTATATCTCAATGTTTGGATTCAAATAAGTAAACTCTGTTTCCAGGAAATACATAGGACATGAGCTATGACAATTGACGGCTGAAAATTTGCAAACGTCTCATGTCAGAAAATTAACCAAACTGATCAGCCTGAAGATAAGCAGTGATTTTCTATCATGTGGCTACACCATTGTATTTATATGACCAGTCAATTATATACAAAGATAAATACATAAGGAAAAGCCACAATCTCCACAGAGCTTTGGGAATTTTCGGGTCAAACAGTCGAATTTGAATCAAATAAATTCTGTGACTTATAACATATAACTTACCCATCAACAGGAATGATTTCAAACTGTAGAATTTCACGTCTATAGTTATGGACATTATCGGCATCCATTTTGCAGAAGTTTCTGAAGTCATGTTCCCCTTTGAACTTGCCAGCAGCAACTCTCATTGCCTGTATGTCCAGTTGAATACCTTGTGTCACTTCATACTATATGGATGTTAAACATAGACAGGATATGGCGGTACTTACCTCGATGTCAAGGCCATCATTTATGAAAATGAAATTGTACTCTCTTGATAAGCAACTAAACCTGGAAAACAACTATAATGATTTGGAAAACCATAATTTATCATATCTAGCCATTAACTTGAAGGAAGTTTTTCTTTTTCTTTTACACATTGATGACCCAAGTTAAACCCTAAATCTTATCACGTTTCTCATTCTTTTAGTATCAACATGAGAATGCATATCAAAGAAAAATCACTTTTGTAGGCTACATACCTAGCATGGAAATTCCAAGGAACATAGCACCAGCCAACAACACGAATATCCATAGGCAAGGCTCGATTTAGTACCCCAACATAATCTATTTCATCACCATCTACAAACAAATTCGGAAATTGTTGCAGACACTGCTTAATTCTCTATTTTCATCTCAACTCGGATTGTAATCATCTCTAATAACCTTTAAAGACATCATTGCCTTCAATTTTTGAATAAGAGAACAGAACTGCATGTAGGTACCTAAGCATTCACAAATTTGTTGGTAGGATTGATATAAGAGTATCTACCTTGCAATTTTGCAAATTCATACTCTTGGGAACGACTTGCTATCGCAGCAATAACTCTATCTTCTTCAGTCATCGAAACTGGTGCATCACAATCAGGACCCTTGCGATATGAACGTAATAAAAGAGCAATGACCTGTTCATACATATGCCATATGAAATAAAACCACCACCTTTAGAACCGTAAGAATAAGTATATCCAATTTGAAACTGAGACATGATTAGATATATATGATGGTACTCTATTATGATCCCTGTGCAAAAGAATTGAACCTGGCCATTGGCTGAAACACCTTTATCTGTTCGACCACATCGTGTATATTTTGCCTCTACACGGCCTCCTGTCATTAGTTTTGTCTTTTCTAAAGCAATAAATAATTCCGACTGAGGAAAGAAAGAAAAGAAAACAGAAATTAATAGGCATGCCATACTTGTGAAGCTTTAATGCTAATTACCATTAGAACATTTGCATGTACACGAGGTTTAGCCAGAATATTGCACTGAAAATGAAACTGGTCCTCTAGTTAAAGCTTTAACATATATGATTTCATAACAAATACAGTTTCTCAACAAAAGCACAAGAAAATATTAACTGTACTTGTGATAAACTATACAAATCCAAAAGAGCCCACTTTCTAATTATATATTTCTTGGAAAACCAATCCAGCTGAATAGCTCTAAACAATTCACATTGTGCCTTGAGCTTAATTGTGAGATTGGAGATGCAATTCGCATAGCTTTTGGAGCCAAATATCTATACAAATACCTCAACTGTTCTCTGATTGCTTGCTTCTGATGCGAACCCATGAAATCTGCAGTAATGTATTACAAATGAAATTCAAAGAACATATTGCGGTATAGTTACATTCATGTTCATTTATTCCATTCCCATGTATGAATACTTGTATTTATAAAAAACCAGATCTAGCTTCCATGCAACACCTTATCACCTTTATGTTCCCAGAAAGAGTGTTCTCTTTACGAAAATAGAAAATATAATCATTTGGAAACGGGTTTTAACAGAAATATATATAAATTTTGAAGGCATTATACCCATGCAAATTGTTTTATATCTTTGTCAGATACGTGATTTTAAAGCAACAAATAGTAAAAGTCAATGCCTTCTTCCATGGACAAAGCAATACCTACATAAACACAAATCCAGCCCGCATCAATGCATATCACTGCCTCGACAGAAATTTATCCAAAAAAGCAGCTTACTAGACGATGTCTAAGCACATTGATGGGGCATGCCTGAATCCCATAGATACATAAATGCACACAGACACACACACACACACACACACACACACGAGAACAAAAGCTATGTCATTCCTGCATGCATCAAAATCACATGTAGGGAAATAGCAAAAACAGTCGTTGCAGGAAAAAGAAAATTTATATACATCCAAAGTACCTTTCACCTTGATATGTGAGTTTCAAGGCCACATGCTTCTGGCAGTAATGTGAAAGGTCACCTGCAAAAAATACTTGGAGCCATTGAAAATACGCTGAAACAATGCTAAACTCAACTAAAGTTCAACTTAAACATGTGCCTTTACCTTTCCTCTGTTTCATCTCTGATACAGAGAAAATGTCTAAAGCATTGTTCATCAAATGGTCCAGTTCTTTGTCCTGGGTTTCCTCTTCATCTGGCCTAACATTTGGTGCACATGCGTTTACCGTGTTCTCTAGCGAGATCACCTCAATATCTGGTTTATTCACTATGATAAACAATAAAAACCGTCAACTTCAGGAATTTCCAGACAAACAAGATTCTTTTTACTATCTAGCTTCTCGTAATGTGCACTTGCAATTCAGAGCATACCAGAATAATATGAAGACTTTGTCGTCTCTTTTGGACTGGGTTGAAGGGTTTCAGCTTTAGCGAACCTTCTATAATTTCTATCCTATAAATCACATTCAGTGTCAGTTATTAGATGTTCCGGAAAACATATAAATATTAAACGGTTGAAGGAATAGGCAAAACCTTCTTCAGCATGCTAACTGAATCTCGCAAACCAGAATTTTCTGCTTCAAGGTCCTATAATAACATAAACCATCACAATTTTTTGTCACATGATTGGCAATACTTCCCCTATGTAATGAATTGTATTTGAACTAATAACAAGATATTCCAGAAGATTGTTTATAGCTTAAGATATTTATCAGAATGAACATATGTGCCTTTATTTTCTTGGAGAGAGAATCCACTAGCTGTTCTAGTTCAGAAATTTGTTGTGCTGCAGCTACTAAGCCAATTCCAGTATCAGATTCCATTGAATTTCTTCACACGTATTTCTCTGCAATAATAGAAAAAAAAAGTCCAAATCACCAAATCGTTCTCAATGTGTTTCCTTCTGTCATACTAATGATCATTTACACATTATATTTAGACTCGACAGTGTATTGCTTTTCTGTTCTCATCCCAATTTTCCGAATTTGCTTCACTCAAAAGCATTGACATCAACATTCAATCTCTATTTTAAACCGAATGCAAAAGGCATGTGAGTTTGAGCTTATCATCAGCTGCTCGTTTTCATCATTCGTGGAACCTAAATAATTCTTCCCTTCATCATCCAAAAATGAAAAATCCAACTCAATGTTGAGGTTTCCCCTTTACGAAGAACAACGTCTAGATGTTCAATTCCATGGCCAAATTCATCAGTTCCAAACAGCTTAACCTCAAATGTTGGCCTTCAAAAGCGAGTATGCACGAAGTATATCCACCATATGTCATATATACTAGACGTAGTAGAGAGTACTGTCAAGAGTGATGGTCAGAAAGAGGCAATGAGAAAATTAGTCACTTTGAGTGGGGCAATGATACATGTCAGAGAGAAGCCAATTTATGAGCTGCTTCCCAAATTCTGTTGATCAGGCTTGATGAGAACATTTCTGCAACTGTCAATTCAAATGTGGTTCCCCTTTCCTCCATTTTTAGGTGGGAAGAAGGTCGCCAAACGAATTCCATGATACATACAGATATCCTAAGCTTGAATAGAACACATCAGTGCCGTATTTAGAATTTGAATCCATTCAGGCATAGTTTGAAAAACGTTTCACTGTAAGCCATACAGGTTCAGATTCATCAATTGTGTGTTTTAGTTGCTGCCTTCCATCTCCAAAAAGGCACCGACTTTCACGAACGACAGGAATGTAGAGAGCAAACATAAAGCTTCATGTTCCCATGTTGTGAAAGATTGAGAGCTGACTGAAGGTCTGATAGAATGTGATCCAGTTCGAATGCCACAAGTCCATGCTTGGACGTTGGAGCATGTATGTTCATCTTTTCCACCACCGTAGACATTGTCTGTCAACACAAGTATATAGATGTCTATTCTAATCCATTCTCCAGGATCCTGTGCTTCCTAGCATCCTTCAGGCATCATCACCACCACCATCAAAGCAGGACCCTTAAACAATATTAGGGTATTTATCTCAGTCTATTCTAATGCATTCTCCAGGATCCTGTGCTTCCTAGCATCCTTCAGGCATCATCATCACTACCACCATCAAAGCAGAACCCTTAAACAACATTAGGGTATTCATCTTCAAGACTGAGAACCCTCGAGCTTAATGCAGTAGTAGCAGTACTGAGCCCTAGGTTTGGGCATGTGCATGAAAAGTGGATCACAAACCATGGAACCAGGAATACCACAATCCGCCAAATGCTCTCTTCCGAGTTTCCCACCTGCTGCTTCGATGTGATCGTAGAGAAATTGAAGATGGGCACTGAATCCTGATGATGTTTACCTGAAGCGCAGGGGAGGAAAGAAGACCCAACTGCACACATACCTACCATGACACATGTGTATACACACATGCCCACATACAATACACACACGCACACACACATACACACACATACGCACGCATACATACATACACACACATACACACATGCACACACACACATACATACATACGTACGTACGTACGTACCAGACATACATACGTACGTACGTACTTACGTACTTACGTACATTTTTTTTTACTGTGTCGTGGATTATACAAGCGATTATTCTGATCTGTTTCTCAATCCTCGAGCACACATAGATTTGATCGATGATCATCAATCGCGTCCAAATCGATGGTCATGGTAGCTGATATGCCCCACGACCGATTGGGTGAGATGGAGTTCTTTCAATCCCGATCAGATTGTTTGTCGTGCATCGTCGTTTTTCTTTGTTGTCAGATTCCAACAATGCGATTTAATAGATTCCAACCATGCGATTTACATTGACTAATGGATTCCAACGATGCGATTTACAATGACTAATAGATTCCAACGTTGCGATTTATAATGACTAATCACAAGGCATGCTGTACTCTGGTTTTGCACCTTCTTCATGTCCTTGGTTTTTTTCATTATCATATACAGTTGCAATCTCCATAGCTTTTGGGACCCTCTTCTTCAAATTTACCTCCACAATACCATCAAGACTATAAAAAAAAAAAGGAACATGCACAGAAAAGTGCTTGCCCACAATCAGATAAATAGAGGGAGATTTAATAATGTCTCATAAGATTTGGAATTTCAATGTTCTCACAAGATTTCAAAAGGCATGACTAAAAATATGGCCCACACAAAATAGGATGGGAAATGTTACAAATGATTTGCGCGATTTGTCCAATTCCAATCTATCATTTTGATCAGTAGAAATATATTGGAAACTGGAGCAACAAACAATGGAGCACAAATACACCTTTGAAAGAATGAAGATCCAACTTTGTATACAAACCCACCCTTCGCTAGCAGTAAACACTACCACTGAACCAATCCTGATGTATAACAAAATGTTTGTCAAATACCTGCCTATGTACATATGCATCCAACCACGGCTTTTTGCAGCAAAAATGAGGCAAGAGTTGTAAAACATCGGTGGGGATGGATCCGCAAGCTCAGCTACAATACAACTCCAATCCAAGTATCGCTTGAAGCTGGGCACATTACACTTTTCTCATGCCAATGACCACTCATCCACGTCCGCATCCACATCATCATCACAACCATCGTTGTCGTCATCCGCATCATCATCGTAGTCATCATCATCACCACCATCATCATCACCACCACCACCATGATTTCCATTTATATGCCCTTCCTCCTCACTGCCCACATACTGAATTGACCTCGAAGGGTTCCACAATGGTCCACTCTCCAACAAGCGCGGTGAGTAATGGAGAATACCATCGATGCTGGTGGCATTGTCATTGTTCGCAATGGTAGTATCAATAACCTGGATAGCTTTGGTGCTATAGTAGCTGACTGAAGGCTGTGATGATGAATCTTCATTCTCTAACAGCACTCGAGGTGTCCACCTTGATGGTTGAGAAAGGTCATCCCCTGTCGAGTTCACCTCTTCGATCACTACACGGGGAGTTGCTGCAGCCTCGGCATCGAATACCACATCATTGCTGCAACCATCAATCATATGTGAAATACTACTATGGCTATGGCCGTTGCCTTGCCTCAACCTGTATCTTGAACCAACCATGGCTCTCATGTGGTTGTTCCCTCTCTGCTGGTACACTTGTATGGTGCCTCTCAAGGATGAGGCAGAGTCTTTGGATGCTTCAGTGTAGTGATGCCATGCAGCTAGGTAGTCAGTAAGCTTATGTCTTTTATATGCCGCTTGGGCAGCCCATAACCGCTCCCTCTTCCTGATCCTACAGTTTGACAAAATAAATCCTTTCATATTATTTATGAACCAATTGCATGTAAACTTGGAGCAACTGATCACGGCCTGTTACCATTCTGGAAAAGAAACTTTTAAAATAGCTTATGATAAAACAAATTGAGTTCTCTCTTGGATGTGCATATGTTAGCTTACCTCTCTGATGTATAATCATCCCAGATGTGAACGAGTTCCCTTAGCAAATTGAAGGATCGTCGGCTTTCGATTAGCGCAATGCAATCTTGCAAGCACTTCAACCTCTCCTTGCAGGATCTCACATACGATATCCACTCGAACCATGTGGTGTACATGCACTTTTGGTTCCAGAATGCAGCAGCACTAGCCTCTCTCCTCCTGAGCTCCTCGGCACTATTACGGAAAGCTTTTCGCCATTTGTTTAATGCAGCATAGAGGAGTTTTTTGACCCGCAGATCCCGTACTGTCTTTGCCGATTGTGATTGACCAGCTAGCAAGTACCATAGAGACCACAAATATGCTTTCGTCTTCTCATCACTTCTCTTTCTGAAGGAAGATATGCTCAATGCTTGATGTAACCTTGCTTGCCATACTTTGAAGATACTTAAAAGCATTTCAGATTTCTGTCTTCGCTCACTGTTTCCAGGAACTGATTCTTAGAACATAAAGTCCTCCTTAAATTGATAGAAAACAGAAACATTGATGATTTATGTTATATCTACATACTTTCTGTTTGCCAGCCCTAATGCTTCACGTTGGAGGAACCGTTCTTGCTGATGTTGTTCTCTTCGGATAGAAATCTCACTCACCAAGCTTTGCCATGCCCATAATATGCGCTTTTGTAGAGATTGCAACAAAGTAAGCTTTGCCTCTTGTTCCATGCATCTCCAGAAATCCTTCCATTGTGTATACTTTACCCAAGCCTGAATTAAAACAAGATGTCTTCAATTGTGATCTTAGCTTCTAGCATTTTCTTTCAAGAGGAGTAAAGCAATTACCCTTATTGTCTTGAAAAGAAGAAACTGTTGCTGATACTGAATATCCTCCTTTTGAAATTGCCACTGTTGCCAGCATTTCCTTTTCAACAATGTGTGATGCCGCATGGAGACAGTTTGCTGTAGACCTTGCAGTTTTACCCTGTTTTTATTTAAAATAATATATTGTGGACATCAACTAAATAATAAATGTTTTGGAAATGGAACTCTTATATTTTATGTACCATACTTTTCTTGGGCATGTGCAATCCATACTTGCCATGACCTCCTTACTAAGTTTTTCCTATGATCAACTTTAGAAATCATCTTGGCTTTCCAGAACTGCCACATTAAATGTTATATCAGCTCCAACACTGATCAAATGGAAAAAGTACTTGGCTTTCAAAACAAATTTTAATAGAACTGCAACAAGAACCTGTAGAAGAGAACGGCAAGTATGTTGTTGCAACAAGATAACAGCCTTCCACACCTTGTTGGCTTCCATGTTTAATTTGAAGGATTGAAAAGCCTATATTGTAAATATATATGCTTCATTAAAATTGTGTGTTGTATGGTTGAAAAAGTTCATATGAAAATGCTATCTACCAAGCTTTACCTTTCTCCTAAGAATCCAATTCTCTTCTACAAGTTCTAGCATCTCTCCAAGAACGCGTGCTAACAAACATTGGTTTGACACTCTTACAATGTGGTATGAAGCAGCTCGGCATCTTGCATAAATTTCGATTTGTCTCCTCCATGAACTGAAAGCCCATTTCATGTACATGTGCTGAATTTTACCAAAAGCTAGCAACGCAAATCCTTTCTTCATTTGCCGATCATGCATCCAGCCTTGCAAAGTTTTAAATACTTTTATAAACATGCCTTTTCGTTGGAAGAGAAGTGCTGCATGGTTCCTTTCTGCCTCAGTTCTTTTCAGGTGTGTTTTCTGTAACCAATCTTGAAATACTATCCCCACTGTTCTCTTTTCTCGCATGTATGCAACAGCTATATGACTCTCAGTCAGCCTCTCTTGCTGTTTGATGACCTCAAACCTATGTAATTAAGGTCAACAGACTTGTCATTGGAGATTATTCTGACTTCTGCATACTTAAAGAGCATGTGCACATTGGTTTCGTAGAATTTACATTCATTCAGATGCAATTACATCACTCACCAGTTACGAAATACCTTTTGCTTGTATCTAAGCAAATAGCTGTTGACAATCTCACATGAAATCTTCATAGTTTTTACCACGTCTTTCCACTTGAAAAAAGTGCTGCTTATCTGCACAGTAGAAGGTTGGCAATGAAAAAGAAGGAAATGGAAGATTATCCAGTATTCTTTATTTACTGTTTAACCACGTGTTTCTTACCCGGGAATGACGAATCCTCTCCAGAGTGGATGTTTGATTGAGTCGGGCATGTCTTGCCTGCAGAATGCAGAATGTGAATAAGAAACTTTGAGAGCAAATTAATCCTTTTTGATGTAATGAAGCTTCTCAGTCATACCATGACAGTAACATCGCGCCAGACAAGTAGCGCTGTTCTGCAAACCTTGTTGAATGTATGACTTCGGACCTGAAACAGAACTCGTTTTCTAGAAAGGTTTCCACCAAATTACTTCCATCTTAATGATAGCAGAGCAATAGTATGCAGGAGCACTTTTACGATAGTAGTAACAATTGAATGCTGTTTTTAGCTTACCGTGTATTCAGCTTCCCTTCTTAACTTCAATTGGATTGTTCTAATAGCCCATGAATGTAAACATAATTTGAGACGGCGATGTCTATGCATTTCATTTGCAGCTCTTAAACACTGCAATAATTATTTCTCTAAATAAAAACATATTCGAACAGTAGATTTATAGCAATGACTGAGAAGCTTTTGCCTTGAAGTGATACCTTCTTTCTACGAATATACCAGACCCATGTATGCATTGTCTGATACAAAATCCTTGCTCTCCCTCGCTTTTGCATGAAATCGACTATAAATTTTACAATATAGTTCACCGTATTAACAACAAATTATTGAGAAATTAATTTTGTCCATGCATTAGACTTAGAGTTCAAAGTGGGAAGTCTGATTCTTACGGTGATCGTGTTGGGTAATCTGTTGCTGACTTAAGTTTCTCCATGCAGACAAGACATTGCGTAGACGCTGAAAATCCATGCATACCTTTGTCCATGTGAAAAATTTAAGCTTTTCTTGGTAGTTTGAGTACTGCAAACATAACATATTTTATAATTCCTATATGTAGTGTTCATCAAGCAGAATGGGAGGATGCAATGTTTTTCTGTTCTCAAAATAGTAATTTGTAGAAAATTTATGACATTGCATTACACTTTTTCAAGCTTACCATATTTCTCCATGAGTTATAAAATTTCCTAAGTGTGAAATTTCTCCAAAAGATTTTTGCTTGTCTGTTCAGAAATGCCTTTCTCTGCATCATTTAAAGAATCAGATGATGTTGAGGAATTGTTTCTAAGAATTAAAATGAAAAGGATAATGCCATAAACAAACAAGAATTCCATGAATTTCCACACCTGTGAGATGTAGCTGTACACCCTCCAACTTTTCAAAATCAGGCTACACATTCTAGATTTATAGTGTAGAAGTGAAGACTGGTTTAGAGCTTGCTTAATGGTTTGCTTTTCCATAAATGATCTCCAAGCTAGAAGTGCCTTTTCTGCAGAATCAGAAAGATCTATCTCACTACCAATTTTCGGCAAGGGGATAAACATAAATGTGTGAAAGTGTACCTTTCTGGCAGGCTTCAAAATGTCTTATGCACCACCTAACAGTATTTGCATTGATCAAGGCTACCTTAAAAGAAGTAAAAGTTTTCTTCTGAAGCACTTTAGCAAGATATTCCCATGCTTTCAGTTTTTGCATTCTTTTGAATGCTTTTGCATTGCTCCATTCTCTCCATGAATAGAACTTTCTTATGCACATCACCCGTGGACAGACCTCCAGAAGAGTAGCCATGATTTCGTGCATAACTGGGAATTGATTGACTCGTCCTCTGATCTATTATAAACATCAAACTATGTGGTTATGATTATCCCTAATGCAGAGAGCAATTTGCTTGAAATTAGAAACGGTTCCCTAATTTTCAGGTGTTTCTGCATGCAATGGTTGTCACACAATAAAAATCATGAGTTTTCAACCTAAAAAGAGGGGAAAAAATCAGGATGAGCCACTTGATCTCCTACACTTTTGATTATCATATGCCTGCAAATCCTAACAGAGCACTGGACATTGGATGAAATTCTGGGATAGCAAAATACTAATTCAGTATTTTCATAATACAGATAAAAAAAACTTGGTGAATCCAGTCCTATGGAGTGAATGTATTTCAAACAACTTCAGGAAGTGAAATGAAAATGTATAAGGCAACCAAGACGGAAAACAAACTGGTCTTCATTTTTCTGCTCAACAACATAAACGTGAAGGAGAATGCATACTAGATGGGTTTCAAGGGACTGTCAATGAACCATGTGTGCAAGCCATATCCTCTAGGGGTTGTTGTTTTAGCAAGGCTTACCATAGATATTTGCGGCCTTTCTTGTGATGCCTTGAAAGCAGAATGCTTCCATTGTTGAAATAAAAAATGTATTGAAGATGATCGTTTCATCTTTTCTAGAACCTTGGCGATTTTCTGCTCACGGGCATAGTTTTTCCATAAGCTTAGAACACCCTTCTGATGATTTTGCTGAGACCTAAAGATGGCAATCTTTGAACATGGATCCAGCTTTGCATTTGACAGCAACAAATCCCATGCTGTCTGTAAATAAGTTCTGCAACTAAATGCAAAAGGAAGCATAAAGACATAGGGCATAACAACTTGCAGAACTCTGTTGCAATACTTCCAACATTTTTTATTACAAATTATTCATATTTGACTGAAACTATTCATATTTCTTAAGAGTTATTAGTCCATTAACAAAGATTTACATAGAGGGTTTAAAATGAAAATTTAATGACTCCAAGGGTTATTGATCTGATGAGAACTCTAATGAGGCAAAGAAAAAGAGAATATATAGCAACTAAGATTGCTTTAATCCTTAAATTGAACCGAATCACAAGATCATACCGGATATACATGTCATCACTCATCTGCCCCCACGCCAGCATCAACAGCACAGAGAAATCCAGATCTGTCCCATACCACCTAGGATCTCCACATCAATACCTTGGTAGATGACTAGTTCCCATCAGAGAGCTCCACCAGAAACACGAATGAAGAACTGCCAAGAGGGGCTATTCCCCTATTTATAGGAACCAGTCACTAAAGTACCATCTATGTGATCAATCATGTGTATGTGGAGTACCCAGTGACAATAAGTCAGTCCAACAAAGCGGGCAACTCAAATATATAAATATGATCACCTCTAATAGAGATGTGTAAACAAATGAAAATTACAATATAGAAACACTCGTCAAATATAGCTAGATAGCAATCATTAGGAGGCCACATGGAACTACCAAAACTGTACCGCAACATATGAACAATTAGAGTCAGACCTATATCGTGTACAATCATTAAATTTCCAAAGATGATTGCCAACTGACTCAACAATCTAGCCCATTTCAGCAAAAGGACAATTTTCGGTGCATCTTTGAGGATTTTTATCAAAACTCTGAAACGAAATGCTTGTAAAGGTTATTTTGAAAGAAGCTGAATGTACAAGGTCTGAAATGCTCCATGTGTGATGTGGCCTTGTTAGCTTGCCAACTATTGCCAAAACGTATACCAGATCTTCACCATGTTTGGTAGCTATTGCACACTATAACAGCAATTACTATATGCACATATTTTTATATTTGCTGAAGTTTTTTGTCTGTAACCATCAGGAAAATCTAAACCTGTAAAAAAGCATTACTAATAAAATCTTAAAAAGGACTATGAGACCAGTTTAGAGTCAATAACACATGTGGCAGGGCATGTGTGTCTTTCATAGATATATCACTTCACTAAGCAGTCTTTTCTACATATTTCTAGGATTTTGATGCATAAGGGATAGTTGCAAATCCAGATTTATGCGGATGCACAGAACCCCACTAAATATTCAACACAGAAAGAATAATTTACTTCAAGAATAAATCCAGTTTAAAGGTTACAATACAGGTAAGAATTGTACCACTGCACTTTACACAGTTTAAAATTCAGGAACAGTGAATTGTTGATCAAAGCAGCAGAAGCCAAAAAGAGGCTTTGAACACTAAATAATCTAATAAATGATCAAATTTCAGATGGCATTACCTTCTGCCCGGTTCAAGGCCTGCATCGATATGCTTTTCAGCTTCAGTTATTTGCAGGAATTCCTGAGCCTCTGATTTATTAAGAGATACTTCTTCAAAGATGTTTTGCTTTGGAGATTCCTGGGACATGATACTATTCAGTTGATCAAAGCCTCAGCTTGAAAATAAGGCTTCACATTCATGATATACCTAATACTTGACCCACCTTTGCTAAGGCTTGCAATACATTTAGTATGAGAAGTACAGATTTCTGATTTCTTCGACTTTGACACTGAGAAATGGCTATCTGTAAAGGTACAAAGTGCGTTGAGTATCATAAATGATGAACCCCACATTCCAAATCTTGATCACACACAACTCTAGAAGAAAATACCTGGTATACTGTCTGCTGGCACCAGCCCTGCCAATATTTCAGTTTCTTTAAATCCTTGAGGTGGGATTTTATACTGTTTATTTTCTGAAAATCCAATGAGACTCTATTAGAAGATAGACAAACCATCAAGGTAAATTTGATGCATTCTTGGTTCAAAATGTGCCTTAACACCAAAAGAAAGAACATTGTTCGTCAATGTTGTATCTACATCCCACAGTTTTCTCATTTTACAGGATCAGTCTGTAGACAAGAATCAAGTAATTTGGACCTTTTCTTCTTGTTTCTTCAAGGCTACACTCTCCTTCCAGCAGAGAAGAGCTTGTCTGCACTTCCGCGTAAATATCATGCTCACTCTGCTTACATACGAGCAAAATAACCCAAAATTTCCTTTACAGCAAGTATAGATAAGGATAAAACAAGAAGTTAATTCAAATTTGAAGCTTACATGGTCATCTCACAATTTACTTTATGTTTCTTATTCCATTGCCACGTAACCCATCCATTCATAGACCTGAAATCTAACACTTGTTTCTCAAAATTGATTGGAACTCGTTAGGTTTTGGAATCCAACATTTTCAATATTTTGTAGCACACAAAATTTTCATACCTTTGGCATAGCTTTCTTGAATAAAAGTTAATTGATCTCAATATATGATGCTGAAACTGTTTTTGCGTCCTTGATCGCCTCTCCCATACTTTAAGGATATTCAACAAGAGCCTGGAGTGCCATTGGTTTTTCAGGAAATGTAATTATTCTTTTATTACTTATAGTAGCTGCATAACCACAATGATCTTTGTATACCTCTTTTTCTTGTGGTAATACAACTCTCTACATTTTTTCCTTGGAAAAATACTGTTTCGAAAGTGTGTTAACCAATAGCTGAATGTCTTTCTAAGCAAATAACGAATCCTCCATGAGTTTATGGACAAAAGAACATCACGCTGAAAAAGTTTTTCCTCCATCCATTCCTGTGCATATATATCATCATATGTAAAGGTATTAGGGTTCCCTGCCGAAAACATATTGTGAATAGTAAAGCATAATGATATTACACAAATACTCAGTTGAGGTAATTAATTACCCTCCAGATATGCATCACCACTTTCTGATACTGTTGAGATCTTTTACCATGACAAATTGCAATTTTTTTCCGACAGTTCACTCTCTTATCATGAGTGACACACCATCCTGCCAGAACAGTACCTTGTAATTAATGAGCTCATGTCATACAAGTTCATTGACAGTTCATAAATTGGTGTCTTTTCATTGACAGTTCATAAATTGGTGTCTTTTCATTGACAGTTCATAAATTTCCTTTAAATTGACTCTTCCCGATGGGCATAGGAAACCATTTTTTTTTATATTCACCATGCATGTTATCAGTTTCAGACACATCCTAATCCTATTGTTCTTTTATGAGAAACATTTTTTTCTCCCAAGCTGATATTGGAGAGTATGCAGACGTAAACATACATAATACTAGATGTGGAATTTTTGGAAGTTTATACTTGCACAGCTTTATTTCTATAGCATATTTTACATTTAACAGTACAGTACTGTTAAATAAGTGCTATCAACTTGGAGGCTGCCAGTTTGTAGAGATTACAAAGACCAATCTTTGTAATTTTCCACTTTTCTGACTCTTATAAATTGATGCTTGACAATTGAAATTAGAAACATTAATGGGAAAGCAGGTTGCCTTGGAAAACAAGAGATAGAACATTCATCTTGTGAATTTTCTGGCATTGAGAAATGACTTCCTTCTGTTGACTCTTGCTGACCAACCTGAGAATGTTAAATAAAAATTGTAGCAGACATCATATAAGCACCTCAAATTTCATCAGTTTAGTTAGTATCTACGACTCAAGTTCCCATACCTGGATCTCCATAATAACAAAAACTTTCTGCTCATTGAAAGTTGCCTGCTATCCATCTGTCATAACAAGAGATCAGTATAGAAGTCCATGTCTACACTTCATAGACCTCTGAAACATTACATATCAACACAATATTGTAGCTGATCAGGAAATTACAATTTGGGCAGCATGTCTTTGAGACTCAGCAAGTTGCCTCCATGCCAGTATAGTACGTCTTTTGCATGAGTCTTCATAAAGAGTCTGGACACAACATGCCATTGAAGTTCCTTGTTAAAAGCATGGAAATTGGTTCACGATATCAGATCAAATTCACGTGTATTGAAAATCTTATTTGGAAACATCAT
The DNA here is from genome assembly GCA_037176905.1 of Azolla pinnata. Classification (NCBI taxonomy): domain Eukaryota; kingdom Viridiplantae; phylum Streptophyta; class Polypodiopsida; order Salviniales; family Salviniaceae; genus Azolla; species Azolla pinnata. Next base: position 124,738 of record JBBBWG010031419.1, on the reverse strand, counting down.
TGCAAAACTCTCATTGACCAAAATAAAATTACGACTAATCCCAATCTCGTGGTCTACTCTATATCTGGTATTGAAATTCATAATTCAGCAAAATATATCTTATTTTTAATCATTCTTTTTAGCAAATTGAAATTGATCTGCCTTGTTCTTAATCTTTCTTTTAGGACCACATTGGCAAGTAACAACATAGAACATGTGATACCAGATTCTATAGAAATAAGATAGGGTGTCAGATAACAAAAGAGTAGCCTTACCTTCATATATGAAGCATACTTCTTCCATTCAGATAGCATTAAAATTAACAGTCTTTTCTCATAAAAAACTTTCCCAGATTCACACAGTTCTCTCATGAGGCTACAATAATTACTCCATAGTCCAAAGCATTTTTGCTGGAGTAAACTGTACACTTGGAACAATTGAGGGATAGAAAGATTAAGAACAACCAAAAACTAACTAAAAAATTGAAATGATTGGCACAAAAGTTATAGAAATACCTCAGAAAATTCAATAGTTATTGCGCATTTCCAGATTACTTTTAAAATTATGGTTACTTTTAAGCAAAGAAACTTGGAATCGTTTTCAGAGTTACATACGGAAGAGGTAGTACAAGAAAATTTACGTACTTGTGGTGCCACATATCTGCTTGATTCATTCTGGTAGGAACATTATGCTGCCAAAACTTCAATGTTCTTAAAAGGATATTCCTATCACTGAAGCAAACTGCTCCTTTCCTGGAGAATTAGAGTTGTAATCGTTAAACAATCATAGCTGTCTTCTCTTTGCTTACTACTGTTACAACCAAAAATAAATTTTTGACAAAACTGTCCTACAATTGCATGATCATGGAACCTGGATACACTCAAGCATGTTTTGGTCGAATGTATTTGATGAGAAAATCTTGCAGAATTTCTAGATATATGGTCAATATGACCGAATTATATGTAAGCAGCTCACCATTGACGAGAACTTTTTTCCCTCATGAACCGTTTTCGCTTTCTCTGCCGCATTAACCTGGATAAGATAACATAGCAGACATACACATGTAAGGCACAGCTAGAAATATTGACATAGGTATTTTTATACACAGTATCTGATGCCACCTCTGCCAAGATTGAAATGCAGCAACAACACCCATGAGATCATATCCACTGAAATGTCTTAAATCTTTGCCAGTAGGTAAATCACTAGTCCAATTCATGACAAGAAGTGTATCCTGGAGGCATGAAAAAATTAGCACCTTTGAAGACTTATGTCAATAGATCAATACCTTACAGAAAACCTGAAAACGTACTCACTTTTACTGGCACTTCACTACCGACATAAGACAGGCTTTTCACTGAACTATGGCTATCATTTTTATGTTTCTGTTCTTGCAATATTGAGAGCACAGATTTGTCAACATCATTCTGTGTCGCATGCACAGCTTGTCCTACAAAACCTGATTTGCTGCTTTGCCTGGACAGAAACTGAGCTTTTCTTGCACCTTTATCTTGATTTGTTCCCTTCTCTTGGTGACATCGCCATTGAAGCCAGTAGCACAGAAGAAGTTTATGATTTCGAAAAGAGGTCACTTTCAAAAGGATATCATTTTTCTGCAAGTCAAACCTTGCTTTCAGCTGTTACTTTTCGTTGCATATGATGAAATCCTGATTCTGTAAGAATCAAATTTGCCAAAAAAGAGACGCACTTACTACAATTTCCTGGTTGAGTTTTTTCCACCAATCTTTCTCCGAGCCTAGACTCAACTTGAGAAGCATTCTGTAGTAGAACGTGTCTTCAGCAGGATTCTTCAAGTCAACACAACATCATTGTTTCAAACTGAGAACACGATAACTCTGCAAACATTTCAGCTCAAGCAGAATTCTACATTGAAGTGTAGAAGTTACCATGCCATGTTTATGAAGAACAACATCATAGGCTTTCAAGATATCCATCAATCTAATCTGTAGAAATTTTAAAGAAACGTTGTAAGCCAGCACATGATGATTAAAAGGAAAAGTACCCTTTTGATGAAACCAGATTTCTATATAATACTCAGTGCTGTTTCAGAGGATTAGATCAATTTTTATAATGGTTAGCTGATGATGTCCGTTTAGCTTTCAAAGTTTAACATACCTCTGCACCTTCTGCATGAGTTAGCATCTCGGCTAAAGAAAATATCTCTCGCAACAAGGCAAAGTCTGAGAAAAACAAAGGAGACGATGCAAATTGTGGTTTTTAGACTATCTTATAAGGAAAAGGTAATTAATTGAGCACTAAGAGAGATATTATGGCATCCCAATGTTTATATTATAACCTTTAAGCACGAATCACATGCATTATTAGTAAGTTAAATGGAATAAAAATGTCAAGCATTACTTTACAAAACCCTTTACATTCATAGAATAAAGCATCATTAAGGGAAGTCCTAAAGGGTATTATTTTGGACATTAGACGAGCCCATGCAAAGACCATCAACTGACGAGATGTTAGGTAGCTATTGGTAATTAGTAAGAAAGTCATGGCACCATGAATATTTTTTTTAATCAAGTTTTGATGCTAGAAAGCAAACCATGGGATATCGTAAGCACTCATGCAAAAGCTCGGCAATGAACAAAAACTATGTCATCATACTGACCAGATATTTGGCAACTATCAATCATTAGCACGAAAATCATGACGCCATGAAACGTTTAATACATTCTTTTTGATGTCATAAAGGTAAAATCAGAAAATAATGAGATCTTGTATACATTCACTCAAAAGCCCATTAATAAGCAAAAACCCTGTCATACACTGATCAGGTGTTTGGTGGCTATAAGAAATTCATAAGAAAAACATTGCAATGTGAAATTTTGTGTTACAAGCTTTGATGTTATAATGATTGAATTAGCAAACAATGGGGCTTTGTAAACACTCATGCGAAGGCTCATTGATGAGAAAAAACCACATTATCATACAGGCCTCAGAAAACACCATGCCAATGCATAAACTGTTTTCAGTAATTATAAAGTATCGAAAGGGTAGTGGACGTAACCTCGAAGACCAAAAGGCCGGTTGCTCCGAGGCAAGGCCTTGTAAGTACGATAAGTGGTATCATGAAGGGTGCGTTTCCGCTCCGCTCGATCGGCAAGAAGAAGATCATGATCTGGAGAAGGGGTCGGTCCAGGATTGCATGATATTTGGCGAGGTGAAGGCTGAACATTCTTAATTGCATTCAAGATATGATTCTGATTCTGATGATGAGGATGCGGATTCTGAACCCTAATTCTACATGGAGACTGTCCTACAGCTCGAGAATACAATCTGTTCGAAGCTCCTGCGACAGCCATGCTGGTGCTGAATGTTGAGCTTCGAGGCGCAGAGGATGACCTTGGCTGGTGATTATTAGCTGTGCCATTAGCTGTAGGGCCAACATTAGGATTAGTATGTGGAGACCTAAACATGGCGTCGCTATTGTTGTTATAGGGGGTTGAACCAGAGGAGATCGATGGAGAAACTAGAGTTTTCGCTGCTATGAAGTTGGCGCGGATCAACGGGGATGAAGGATTGTGATTGAACACTTGGCGGTGCTGGTGCATCCAATCCGTCGGCCAACGCTGTTGAAGGCTTGGCGACGATTCCAGCTGCCGGCCTTGACACTGTACGAAATTGCTGCTGCTGCTGCTGCTGCTGTTGATGATGTTGCTGCTGTTGTCCTTGGGATTGATCTCGCAACAATCAGGATTCACATCCATATAAAATTACTGCAGTAACGATCTGCCACAAAGAATGGGAGGAACGTGAGAGCGATGTCGGATTTCGGTGGGAAACCCTAAAAGAGCCGTCTTTGCCGTTTGCCGTTTGCCGTTT
>JBBBWG010031419.1:63768-103677 GCA_037176905.1 Azolla pinnata | reverse complement strand
TTCTTTCTCCTCTCTTTCTCTATATATGTCAATCTGTCAATTAGATAATCACTTTAAGTCATGGCAGCCTTCTTGAAGATGTTGTGGCTTCGTATATACGGCATGCCATTTCTTTTTTCTGTGTATTTGTGTGAGAATTCTATTGGATTTTGGGAGGATGATGCTACTGCAAAGGAATCTTAACTAGTTTCAAATTTTCACGAGAAGGAACCCTATTGTGTTCCTGACTTGGACTCCCCAAGCAGGCAACCCAACGTGTTTTTCTGCAAGACACTGACTGCTAGCGACACGAGTACACATGGCGGCTTCTCAATACCACGAAGAGCTGCAGAGAAAGTGTTTCCACCACTTGTAAGTCTCCCTTACTCAACACTTCTATGAGATGAATTTGTCGAAAGTCTAGAGTTTTGGTCTCATTTACTGGAACTTTGCCCCAAAAACAAAACAAAATCTAGGACTATACACAACAACCTCCTGTACAAGAGCTTATTGCAGAAGATCTGCATGGAAACGAATGGAAGTTCCGCCATATTTATCGAGGTACTGCACAATGATGAGTCTCAAGATTGCCCTCCTTGCATTGGGAAAATCCACATATGATATGCTAACACTACATATACCATGCAGGGCAGCCCAAGAGGCATTTGCTTACCACCGGCTGGAGTGTTTTCGTTAGTGCCAAACGACTTCTTGCTGGCGATTCAGTCCTTTTCATAAGGTTACAAATAACACATACTCAATATGCATACTCTCTGTGGAGTACTAAGATCATTTTTCTCCACACTTTCTGTGCTGTTTCGACACAACAGAATTTTCTAACCTTATATTTTGAGATTAAATTCTGTATACATCTAAGATTGAAAGCACATGTGCGTCCATTCCTTCTCTGAGCTCAAGAACATTTGGAGCTATGAAATGAGTTTCTTTATTTCTAGATGGATTAACCTTCCCATGCTCACATTCTTTGAATTATAGGAATGACAAAGGTAAACTTCTTCTAGGGATCCGACGTACTACAAGACCTCAGGCTGTCATGCCATCATTTGTTTTGTCGAGCGACAGCATGCACATCGGAGTCTTGGCAGCAGCAGCACATGCAGCCAACACTAACAGCCCATTTACAGTATTTTACAATCCAAGGTAATACACACACACACACACACACACACACACATACTTATAAGAGTATTTGAAGCTGTGATTGGGCTAACAACCAATGTATTTGTCTTCATTTAGATTGGTTTACCTTGATGTTTATGCATGATTGCTGCAAAATCGATGCGTTTTTGTTGATTCATCTTTCATCTTTTGTGTGATTTTTTCTAGAGCAAGCCCTTCACCATTTGTGATCCCATTTTCGAAATTCGAGAGAGCTGTCCGCACACATGTCTCCGTAGGCATGCGATTCCGGATGCTGTTCGAAACCGAAGAATCGAGCGTCAGAAGGTAGAAAAGGAAGCGTTATTGCTTCTTGCAATTTAGTTATATTATTGCTACTGGACTCATGTGTTTGATCACCGCCATGAATGGGGTGAGGTGGTTGAGTACACACAATTTTTTTTTTGCTTTCTGGAGCTCATAGATAGTATACAAAAAATCAGGTTCATGGGATTCATCACGGGCATGAGCGACCTAGACCCCGTTCGGTGGCCAAATTCACACTGGCGTTCGATCAAGGTGAAATGGAATGAATCGGTTGTGTAGCAAAATATGGGCATTCCTAGTGAAAATGAATGCAAATTTTGATTGCTTTATACTGTACAGGTAGGATGGGATGAGACATCAGCTGGTGATAGGCAAAGGCGTGTTTCGCTTTGGGAGATTGAACCCCTGACCACATTCCTCGTATACCCTCAATCATCCGACTGGAACTTGAAGGATCCATGGCCTCAGCCGATACTGAGTAGCGCATTTTTAGGAGGTAAAAATCGGATCTGCGGCTCTAAGATGTGCGATCGAGTCTGTTCTACGGCTTTCTCATGGCTCTGCCTGCTACTTTGGGGTTTGATTCATAGCAGATCTCGGGGTCGAGAGTTTGAAGCGATCTTCGCTCTGGATGGACATCCAAGGCGGTAACAATGAGATGAATCCTTTGATGCCATCGCCGCAGCAGCCTCGGTCTGAAGCAACCCATGGAGCTGCTGCATTGCCAGAGATCCTCCCTTTGCAACAACACTTGAATTTCCAGCAAGGCAAGAGCTTTTACGTCGATCCGAGCCTCAGGGCCCACGCGAATCTTCCCCAGCAGCATGCCCAGATGCAAGCTTTTCATAGCGATTCGCAGGCTCGGCCTCCGCTTCAGCTCCAGCCTCAGTTTCATCCACAGTTCCAGCTTCAGTATCAACCACAACCCCATGTTCAGCTGCCCCAGTTTCATCCCCATCCTTATCCTTATTCTCAACCTCTGCTTCAAGCTCAACCGCAGGTCTCGGCAGCTCATCAATCCCAGCCCCAAATCACTAAATCCCAGTTGCCTCAGCTTCAAGCTCAACCGCAGGTCTCGGCAGCTCAATCCCAGCCCCAAATTGTAACAAATCCTCAACCCCAGCTTCAGTCTCAAGCTCAAGCTCAAGCTCAGCTTCAACCACAAGCCCAGGTCCAGCAGCCTCAGATTCAATCCCAGCAGCCCCAGCTCCAGTGTCAACCCCTGCCGCCGCATCCTGAGCTTCCTCTCTCCGAACAGCGCCCCGAATCGTCGCATCACAATCCCCATCAGATGCCTAATCATCATCACCAACATCCCAAGCCAGAACAGCAAGAGCTTTCTTCACATTCACAGGATGTAACAACTGATAGACTGCAAACGAAGCCGAACCCTGTGCAACAAGAGGTTTTACACTATTCGCATCCGCGCGGTGCCAGGGATCGATTGCAACAACAACAACAGCAATCGAATCATCCGAAGCAAGAGCATAGCAATCACTATGCATACCATCATAGTAATGCATCGGCTTCTTCTGCTCCCCTTCCCCAGAGGCACGATACCAGCCCTCTACCACTTCAACAACAACAACAACAACAACAACAAGAGGTGATTTCTCGATCACAACCGGACATGGATCGAGCAAGGCAAAGGCACCATCCGAAAGCTGGGTCGAAGAGCAGCAACAATGGTGGAGGGCAAGCTGAGCAAAGCTCGGCTCAATTCGGCAATTTGATCCCCAACCCGCCTGCAGTCGCACACTTACCATCCAGCTTCCACTCCCAGGCATCGCAGAACAGCATCGTATCAACGCCCGAGTCCACGCTGTGCGAATCGAGCGTGGTATCGAGCTGCTCAGCCACTTCGAACACCCTCCAATCAGTCCTCGGGAGCTGTGTCGCAACGACCGACACCGACAGCTTCCTTGCAAACCCTAACCCTAACCCTAACCCTAACCCTAACCCTATGCTGGCAGCTCATCCTCTGATGCATTTGGCAACGACGACAACCACGACAACAATGGTACCAGGACCAGATCTTCTGGACCACCACCACCATCAGCATCAGCATCAGCATCAGCATCAGCACGATGAGCCCGCCTCGTGGATAACTTCCGGGGACCATCTGCCTCCGTGCGGATTGATGCCCGATTTTATCGACACGAGAAGGCCGATAATGATGGGAGGAAGCTCTCTGTCTTCGGGTCATCACGACCCGATGCTTCTACCGGTGTCGGGATCGCCTTTGAATTCCTCGCTGTTTTTCAAGGATTTCTCGCATGATGACGACGACGACGATGCCCCCGACGCCGATCTAGTGCAACGCCAATCTCTGTATGCAGGGAATAGCTTGGAGTCCATCGTCATGCCCCTCTCAGCCCAAGCATCCAGCGCTCCTACATCCTCGAATTCCGGCGACAGCTATGATATCCGGGCTGCTTCCTATCTAACTCAATTTGCAGGAGACAAGGCTACGGTATCGGACATGGATCTTCGTATCAATAATGAAGGCCTCTTGGGTCGAGGCTTCGACGATCCTTGCTTCCTGCGAGCATTGGCTCATGCGAGTGCCCCCGTAAGGACCTACACCAAGGTAAAATGATCCCCCTTCTCTCTTTGATTCTTTCGTTTCTTTGCTCTCAGTATCTATTCAACTCCACACAAGATATATATACATGTTTTTAAAAACCATTTGATGCTTTTCACATACAATATGCTCACAGCATTGGTCAGAATCAATGATAAAGGCTCAAGACATGTCAATTCTCATATGGACAGGGTGCCCGAAAACTGAAAACCTAAAACCGAAAAGCTTCACCTAACCCCTAACCCTAAACCTTAAATCCTAGACTCTAAAGCTTAAACCCCAAGCCCTAAACTAATGGATGGGCAACAGTGACAAGAACAACATCATAGAAAAGTGTTTCATGTGAAGATATTGCAATTCTTGTGTATGGTTGTTTTAGTCTTAATGGGAATAGAGCTTTGGGAGGGAAGAAAAAGAAAGCCTAAACTGGAATGGAGTACAAGAGTATGCACAAAGAAAGATCTGATAGAAAGAGATGGGATGGAAATTTGGGCAGATTTACAAATCGGGTTCTGTGGGCCGGTCGTTGGATGTGACACGGTTCAGCAATTACGACGAGCTTCGTTCGGAACTTGCGAGGTTATTTGGACTTCAAGGGCAGCTCGAGGATCCAAAGTCCGGCTGGCAGCTGATTTTCATGGACAAAGACAATGATTGGCTTCTTCTCGGCGACGATCCCTGGGAGTAAGTAGTCTTTTCTCTTGTGTCATCATGCTCATCATCATCATCATCATCATCATCATCATCATCATCAATGTGTATCTGAGTTCTATACCCTGTATGAATAGAACAAGGGGCCAAACTCACATTATCATTATAAAGACCTGTAGAGCAAGCCAAGCACCCAATGATCCCATGCCTGGGCTTTTGGAATATTTACCCAGAATGCGGCTGTAAAAGAAGTGGGTTTAGTGGATCATTTGATAAAATATACCGAAAGCATAGGACTATATATTGCAGTGTTGGTTTTGGAAGATGGAAGCCGGTCTGTGAAGAGGATTCCATCTTTGTCACTATACACAACTGTGTCCAATAGCTGAGCTAATCGAGAATATCGGTATACATAACCATGTCCGATTCGCTGCAGCAAAATTGAGTATTATCACTATGCATAACTGTGTCCGATAACTGCAGATAATTGGGGATATCCCTATACAGACATTTTCGGATGAATGCAGCTAATTGAGCAGATCTCTACACATGATAACTGCAGCTGATTGAGCATCTCTCCACACAGGATAACTGCAGCTAATCCACCAGAAATGGAAATCTGATTGTTTCTGTTCCTCAGCATCGTGCCTATGCATTTTTCCTCTCGTTTGCGAGCGTTTTCTAACCGAATTTGGAGGACCTTGGGTTTCAGTTTGGGCAGCAAATTTTTGAGTATATCCCCGCTCGTGCAACGGGATTCGCGATGCAAATAACTGTGTTCTCTCCATTGTGGGTGGAATGGATTTATGTGTGCAGAGCCTTCATCAACAACGTGAGGTCGATCAAGATCTTGTCGCCGTCGGAAGTCTTCCAGATGCAAGACGGCACGGCGTTGCTGCAGCCGAGCTTCCCGTCGCAGAGGAAGGGGGCATCGGCGGAGGAGCGGGGCGCTGTGATTCGACACGATTCGCGGAATGCGAGCTCCTCGGTTCTTCCATCGCTCGACTACAATTGAGGAGAAAACAAGTTCTGTTGGGGCAGTTGGTGCGATCGCCGCCGAATGCTGTCCCGGGGGCTTTTTAATCCAGTTAGTAAAAACAAACAATAAGGGAAGCTGCCATTGATCACCCCTCTTGTTGTGTGTGTTGTATGTAGGATCATGCAGTGTAAAATATATATATATATATAGATAGATAGATAGATAGATAGATAGATTAGCTCCATTCATATGTATTCCTTTTTCCACCTCTCACTCTTTCTTCTTCAGGCTGAAGCAAAGTGTATAGTAAACCTGTATCAGAGGTAAAAAACAAATGATACAACATTGGCTTTCTCAACAATCAACTTGTATCTCAATAAAAAAAAGAAAAACAAAAACTCTACATGCCTAAACCTCATGAGATTATGTGCACCAGACATGAGGCTAATCTGTTTGTATGTTGTGTATAGAGCTCATGGAAGTAGCACCACTCTGATGTTTTCATGGAATCAGGTCCATCGATTTCCGCCATTGTTGGAGGCCCGCGATGACTTGTCGCCGCGGCAATCGACGCCCGCGAAGTCGATGCGATTCATCGAAGATTGCAGCCTTGAATCGAGAAAGATGGAAGTCGATAACGATTCCGGAACCTTTCTCCGATCGAAGCCCCTTAACGGTGCCTCGATGCTCATCATATCTTGAAGAATAACATTGATTCGGAGATCCCCACGATCATTCTTGTCGGCGTCTTCGATTGCCAGTCGGAAAATAATACCTTGCAAGAAGAAGAGGCTTGGGGTGGACTTGGGATTCATCAAACAAATTTAAGAAAAGCAAGCTTGATGAGGCTGATGATGATGCTCATAACAATATCGCCGCTCATGATCTTGGTTGTTCTAGAAGCACAACAACAACAACAACAAAACAGTTCTTGGTTTGTCATCAGCAAACAAGTTGCTATGCATTGGTGCTTATATAATATTTCACTTGAACATTGTGATCCTCGAACACACGCCGCTTGTCATGCCTTCGAGCTTCTTGACTTTTTCCTGAATTTGCCGAAACTGAAAGCCCTCAAAACCCCTCGAGCCTCAGATCCCTAGCTGAAGACACAACCATCAAGTTGGGGGACCCTGTTAAGGTCTTGTTTACTGCTGCATATGGGGCACATTCCAAGGCATCTCTCTCTTAGTGTGATGAATTAAGTTCATTGCCCTCTTGCTTTGGCAAGCAGAGAGATCGATTCGATCAAAATCGTTTCGACAACAGTAGCAGCAACAACAACATTGGTAGCGTTTAGCCGCAGCATCAACTGCATGCATCGAATGGGATGATGGATCGACATCCCCATCAAGCCTGGCGCATCAGCGTCAGCAGCAGCAAGCAACATCACCATCAGCACGGGCATCGGCAGCATGATCGGCAACATTCGCCATCAGCACGGGCATCGGCAGCAGCAACATTCACCATCGGCACTGGCAACATTCGTTCATCAGCAACATTCACCATCAGCACAGCAGCGGCATCAACATCGAATGGCATGATCATCGGCAACATTCACCATCAACATTGGCGTCAGCATTCAGCAGCAGCATCAGCATCGAATGGCATGATCATCAGCATCGAATGGCATGATCATCAGCAGCACATGAGCAACATGGGCAATCAATTGGAATGAGCACCGTCATCATCATCACCATCATCACCACCACGGCTGTCGCCATCTCCTCATCATCACCATCATCACCACCGCCGTTGTCGCCACCATCATCAGCATCATCATCATCATCAACATCATCATCACCATCATCATCATCATCATCATCATCACCATCACCATCATCATCACCACCATCACCATCACCATCACTATCATCACCATCACCATCATCATCATCATCATATCATCACCATCATCATCATCATCATCATCACCATCACCATCACCATCACCATCATCATCATCACCATCACTACCACCATCATCACCATCACCATCATCACCCTCTTCATCATCATCATCAGAACATCATCAACATCAATTGGCCGGTTTCCCAATTGATTCTTGACCGAGTCTTCTTCTTCTTCTTCTTCTTCTTCTTCTTCTTTGAGCAGCCAGTAGCAGAAGCACATCACTGAGGAAGCTCGTTCTCTGCGCAGACAAGCAGAATCAATGGCGGTTCCCTGAGCTCCTCTGAAGCTGCCCCAATTCTTCTGACGACGGAGAAGAAGCAGAAGAAGAAGAAGAAGAAGAAGAAGAAGATCGAGGCTCCTCTTCTTTTCCCTGGTTTTGCAGACTCCGCCCATGTCCCGCTCCATGGACACCGTCCAAGAAGAAGAAGACGGCGGCGGCGGCGATGAAGGCCTCAGCTTCCAGCCCTTCTCTGCACCTCCCGACTCATCTCTGCCGGAGACGCCCAAGCAGATGACCCCATCCCACTCGCCAAATCCCCCGTTTCAGCAGCATCGCCTGCCGAGCCAAAACCCTAACCCTAACCCTAACCCTAACCCTACTGAGGACCCACATCGCAGCCACGGCCTGAGCGCAAGCGGCGACGGAAACCCGCTCGAGGAATTCAGCTTCGATGAACCCCCGCGCGACGATCTGCGACAACACCCGAAGCCCGACCTCGAATTCCAACACAACATTCCTAACCCTAATCTGCCCTCCTCATCGACAGGCGGGGTCGCATCATCGTCATCGGCTTCGCGGACGCCGAAAGGGCACAGTACCCCACGCCCGTCGTCATCGTCGTATGCATCGCCTCGGACCCCGCACAAGACTCCTCGGACCCCGGGGATCTTCACTCCACGCTTCCTGAGCCCCCTCGGAACCCCTGTGGTGAAAGCTGTCTCCAACATGAAGAATTACCTGGAGGAAGTAGGGCACCTCACCAAGTTCAACCCTCAAGATGCTTGGCTCCCCATCACCGAGTCTCGCACTGGGAACGCCTACTATGCAGCTTTCCATAACCTCAACGCCGGAATCGGCTTCCAAGGCCTCATCTTGCCGTTTGCGATGTTCTACCTCGGTTGGTATGTCTCCCCTCTCCCTCTTCCATCTTCTCTTCTAGTTCGCGTATGCCCGTTCTATGCCTCGATTCGATTCATGTACTTGTTGTGCTGGATGTGGTGTTTTGAGAAAAAGAACATTTCCTTCAGGGGCATATGTCCCTACACATACTAACAAGAAGAAGAAGAACAAGAAGAAGAACAGGAAGAGGAACAAGAAGACACTATTGGTATGCAGTTGGTTTGCATAAAGACCATATATTTACAAGTTGGAGAGAGGCTTGGTACTTGTTGGATATGGAACTCCCATCCTATCTATGCCTTGATTTTCTTTACCTCTACACACTCAGAAAAAGAAACATTGTGTATATGGAAGTTGGAGGGAGTTTTGGTATTCATTTGATACGGGGCTCTCTATAGACTTCCCATATAAGCAAGTTAAAGAGACATTTGGTATATGCATTTGCTACTTATGTATTTCTTTCCTGTTTTTCGATTTCGTTCATTCCCATTTGTTCATTTTCGGAAAGATCTGTGTGTCTCTACACAAGAAAGCTATATGTGGAAGGAAGTTTTCAGTGTTTGGTATGGAAGTTTGCCCAAATTTCCTGCATGATTCTGTCCCAAGTTCCTGACAAAAATCAACTCACTATACCTTCTCCCCATAGAAGTTGCATTTTCCCCATAAAAATCAACCCATAGAAGTTGCATTTTCCCCATAAAAATCAACCCATAGAAGTTGCATTTTGTCTAGTAATGTTTCCCCAAGAGTAATCTCATTTCACCCCCCCGCTTGACTACTCCATGCACCTTTTCTTTACTTCGATGGTAACAGTTGCCCCTATTATGCGTTTTGCTTGATCGTGGCTCCATGGTCTTACCATATACCTTTGGGTACAAAACGTAATGTTCTTGTTTCAGGACTTGGGGCATTATTTCTCTGGTGGTTGCCTACATTTGGCAGCTTTACACCATGTGGATTCTTATACGGCTTCACGAAGCGAACCCCGGCATGCGGTATAGTCGCTATGTCCAACTGGCACAGGCTGCGTTTGGTAATGTCCTTATCTCCTAAAATGAGGGAATGAATGTTTGCATATTTCACTTCTCATGCAAATAAGGAGCTTAAAACAAAGAAAGTACTGAATGTGTACCTATGCTGCTTTCAGGAGATCGGCTTGGTTTTTGGTTAGCGACTCCTCCCAACATCAATCTCACGGCTGGAACAGCCACAACGCTGATCATCATCGGAGGCAGTACGCTCAAGCTCTTCTACAAGATTGTATGCGGGCCAGACTGTGGCGAGAGCCCTCTAAGCACCATCGAATGGTACCTTGTGTTCTCGATGCTCTCGGTAGTTCTGGCACAGCTGCCCAACCTCAATTCGATCGTTGGGCTATCGATGCTCGGTGCGGTGACCGCGATCACGTACTGCACGTTGTTGTGGGTGCTCTCAATCACCCGATCTCGCCCCCCAGGTGTTCATTATGGGGGCGAGCTAGGAGGTACTCCAGTAGCACAAGTTTTCACCATTCTCAATGCTCTCGGCATTGTGGCGTTCTCATTTCGTGGGCATAACATGGTTATGGAAATTCAGGTAATGCAATTTCAACCTTATTTGTGAATGGCATATGTATTGTAAGCTTAACAACATTTCTCCAGTAGAGGCAGTTTATTCATAAATTTATCTGTTGGGATTATCACCCTTGCTAGCCAAGGAATGTATTTTGTACATAAACAAAGTGCTTTATTTATGGATCATCCACATGGTAACGAGCATCTCCCTAGATTTAGTTATCAACTGGGATATATAGAAACACAGCGATATTATTACTCTTATTTGTATTGTTGACATCACTTTCTTTTTGTTGTTGTTATGTTCTCTCTACAGGCTACCATGCCTTCGACATTGAAACACCCTGCCCACATTCCCATGTGGAGAGGGGCCAAAGTTGCAAACGTGATCATTGCATTGTGTTACTTCCCCATCGCAATCGCTGGGTATTGGGCATATGGAAGCATGGTACAGAATTTCGCCTATGTTCTATATGAGTCGTGAGATACCTTACTTGCATATTGAGTGTTGTTTTTGTCAATCCTGTAGATGCTCTCATCAGGGATCTTGTTTAGCGTCTACGCGTTTCACCAGAGCGACATTTCACGGCCACTCATGGGCCTCCTCTTCCTGCTGGTTGTCATCAACTGTTTGACAGGGTTCCAGATCTATTCGTTCTCGATCTTCGACAACTTTGAGGCGGGGTACACGGCGAAGAGGAACAGGCCCATCAGCAAGACTGTGAGGGTTATCTTCCGAACATTCTACGTGTTCACAAACTTCTTGATAGGAGTGGCATTCCCTTGGCTCTCTGGATTGACAGGCTTGTTAGGAGGATTAACAAGCGCTCCGGTAACATTCGCATACCCATGTTTCATGTGGCTTGCTATCAAGAAACCGCCACGCTTCAGCTTCAGCTGGTACTTGAATTGGACCCTCGGAATTCTGGGCATGCTCATGGCAGTTGGTTTCACGGCTGGTGGAATTTGGAGCATTGCCACTGCTGGCCTCACGCTGCACTTCTTTAGGGCTTCATAACTCCCTTCCTCCTCATTCATCAGCATGCTTAATCCAGCTCCCCCTCTCTTTTGTACTGTTGTAAACTTTGTGCCCTGTTTTCTTCTTTTTTCTTGCATTGATTTGAACCACCCGCTACACCTACAAGAAATCATCAAGTCAAGCCAAGGTTTGTTGTATTTGTATGTTGTACTCGCCATGGATTACCCAGAAAGTGATATGAATTGTAACCCCAACTCCATAAGATTGGTGTATTTCCAAGCTTGTACCTGCATGGGTTACCAAAGAGAAATGGATTGTAAACCATTTTGTCAGAGCAATAAGGTTGTATTTGCAAGTTGTATTCTTATTGATTATGAAAAAACCAAATGGATTGTAACCATCTTTGTTGACTTTGTTTGAAGCTCTTGATTCATGCTACAAACAAACCAATCAATCGAGCCATTCTGACAAAACAATGAGGCATGCGTTGGGCTTCACAGATAGGAAAGGAAAGCATCTTTCAAGGGTTTTGGAACTTCCACAGAACGGGGTGAGATTTAGTATTAGTTGCAAAGTGAATAGAAAGTATGAGCTCTTAGCTCTTAGCTTTCATCTCATCTATATATATATATATATATATATATATATATTCAAAATGGCAAATGCCTTTATGCTGCTGCAGGATTTGTAACCACCCCACTTCAAGAAACGGACATGGATGACACTTTCCTGGGGGGGGGACTATACAACAGTGGTCTCAGCATCAGGGCTTGAGAGAAACACCATAAATTTATAAGATTTTTCTGTTGACGTGGTCTGACCGAATCCTGAGACCTCAAGGTTGGATTGGGTTGCATTACACGACAACCATAGAAGGGCAGGAAAAACAAAGAAAACTTTTGCAATCCGGCAGTATGATATCTTCCACTTTTCTGCACCATTTGAGCATTTGGGTTTAAACTCTTGATTATCTGCCAAACAAGCTGCAAAATTTTTCCGTTCTTCGATCATTTCAGAGCTGTGGATAGGAAAAAAGAAACAGGATTTGCTCGTTGTTTATATATGCCAAACAAGTTGCATCACTAGTCAAAAGCTAATAATGTAGCTTAAAAGTGTCATGAATTCTCAGAATAAGGAACATGGAAATGCTGGAGAAGGTCATGGCGTTGTCTTCCATGCAGTCTTTACAAGCTAACTCACTGTTGTGTGTGTGTGTGTGTATATATTCACATTGGAGCACTTGAATGCCGACAAACTGAAAGATGCTGCATCCCTGCTTTTCTTTTGTCTTTGCATATTCACCTCCTCTAAAGCCACTTCCTAAAGAAACCGTAGTTTTTTCCACTTTGTGGATTGCTTGGAAGTTTCAAGATTCCTTTCACAATGATCTTATGGAGTGCCTCCATACTGTCATTAGGGTTTGCTCCACCGACAAGGACTCTTTCGTTACTGGGGATCAGTAAGAGATGAATCCCAAAGAGGGTGAGTGAAAAGAACATCAACATGAATTATTTGTTGATGTTGCCGTGATCCATCATCCCTTTATGGCACAGATTCGGAGCTCTAACATTACCACATGATCAGTGGTTAATCCTGATGACAGCGGAAGAAGGAACCTTTTTTTGCAGAGTCACTGTGCGGAATGATTCATGACATGTAGAAAGAACTTGTAACCGACAGTTTTTTCTTTTCTTTTTACTTCGGGAACTGTCCACGAATCCCAAAATTCTACAGCATTTCATGGGGCAAAGGCCCAGAGAAGCCATCAAAGAAAAAAGAGGGAGCTGCTCCGAAGCTCGAGAAACCCCCAAATCAAACGCTGGCAGAATCAATTCGGCTTCAGCAAAGCCTCATTGAACCAACGAGTTCCATCCCAAAGACTCTTGTTCATCCATTTGACCGTCTCCGGTAACCAATTCCTCCTGCTACATACTTCGAGCTGTCGAGTCTTCTGCAACACTAGGGAGATGCTTCCCCCCGCCGCTCCCCCCCAAAAGAAGGCCCCTCATGAATGCATCAATCAAGCTTTCTTCTCTATGCCTTGGCAATGTAGCCATTCAATTCTTTGTTTTGAATCCGCCTTTCAAAGGGGAAATCCGATACATACCCATTTCTCTCTGTCTTTCTGTCTGTTCTTTTGCTGCTGCGTCCTTTTGCAGGCGAGGCCAGAGCGGCTTCGGCCATGGCCATATCCAGAGGCGCTGTACCTAACTGTTGGAAGAAGAAGAAGAAGAAGAAGAAGAAGAAAGAAAGAAGAAAGAAGAAGAAGAAGAAGAAAGAAGGAAGAAAGAAGAAGAAGAAGAAGAAGAAGAAACAACAATTAGAACTAACAAGAAGTGATTAAGCTTAATTAAGCTTAATTCAGCTTAATCATGCATAGATTTCAATGGAGTGAAAGTTTTGGCGAATCTTGCGTTTTCCTCGGACCATCGCTCGATCATGTCTTATCGTACGGAACACATCTCATACCTGAGGAGCATGTGCTGGGGGAACACGAATGAACGTGATTATGAACACGATTGACGAAACGGCAGTCTCCGTGGGATCATACAGTTCTTGATAGCCTTACTGACCTGCAGATGAATGCGCAATCCGACTTTGTGACAAGTTCGCTGGGGCGAGAGATCCGAGTGTAATCTCGCTAGTGGTCAAGATTCGAGGTCATGGATTTGAAGTGTCCGAGTCTACAAAAGGCTTTCTCGGACACTCTCCCCCTAACCCAACAAACTACGAGAGAGATCAGTCATCTCATAAATAGTCGGTAAAACAACGAAAACACTGATTAAAGACATTAGCTAGCCTATGGATATTACTACCCCTAATGTAAAACTAGTGATAACTTATAGGGTTCATTTGGGTCCTGGGCTATGCGCCTCATATGGAGCACGTTAATCATTAGCAAGGTTAATGTAGTTAGGTTTAAATTGTCACAAACAAATACAGAAGAGCAGAACACAGCAAAAGTTAATCATTAGCAAAAGAGATAAGTGAGAAGAAGATAGACGAAGCTGAGTATTGATTCTATAACCGGCGTTATTCGCCTTGATTAGGATCGAGGTGAACCCTTGTATTTATACAATTCCAAAACTGTTGCATGCAAGAAGAGTCTTGCATGTAAGAAGAGGGAGATAAATGTAGAAATTTCCAGAAAGTTCTAGAGCTTTCTGGAAATCAAAAAGAGATATTAAATTTAGATGTATCGGTGTCTACATCATGATTTTATGTTTAATCAATCGGTTAGATTAATTGACTCTATAGACAAGGTTAGGGATTCAAAACTTGTCTTTCGTTTGCGAGTGTTTTCGCACGAGGCGCTACACAACCGGAGCAGATCCATGTAGGGCCAAAAATGATACCTCGCTAGGACTAGTTAACGTGCCCCTCTCTTGAAGCAGCAAGCTTAATGAGCTGCTACACCAGGGTTTAATTTAATTACATGATTAGGACTAGGTAATGCGCCTCTCTCTCGAAGCAGCAGGCTTAATCAGCTGCTAAACCAGGGTTCAATTTAATTACATGATTAGGACTAAGTAATGTGCCTTTCTCTTAAGCAGCAAGCTTAATCAGCAACTAAACCAGGGTTTAATTTAATTATATGATTAGGACTAAGTTAATGTGCCTCTCTCTCGGAAGCAGCAGGCTTAATCAGCAGCTAAACCAGGGTTTAATTTAATTCTATGATTAAGTGATAACTGACTAACCTAGCCAATAAGTAGGCACATAATTGGTTTTCTTTTTTCCTTCTTTGGCTTTATTGGACGGCCCAGATCAGATGTGGGCCCACCTCTGATTTCCTCTCAGCCGTCCGATCCCCCTGAGGATGGGGGGGCTAGAAATGGAATTACACAGAACCTTATCCATTTTGAAATCTTATCCACACAAAAAAAAAAACAAAAAAATACAGAAAATAACTCTTTGAATTTCCTCTCCCCCAAAAATTGTGCTTTGCAGAAGAAGAAGAAGAAGAAGAAGAAGAAGAAGAAGAAGGAGAAGAAGAAGCAGAAATTCCTGCAGAAATTCCTGCAGAAATTCCTGCCATGGTTCCTCCAACAGTGCTTCAGGCTTCTTGCTCTTCCTCCTCCCTGCCTCTCAGGGACCGCCACATCGATCCGGGAGCTTATTTCGGCATGCTTCGCTCCAGCTTCTCCTCATCTGCCCCGTGGACGGGCCTTGGCATTTCTTGCCCGAGAATCAATGGAGCTCGGAAGAACCCGCCGCTCCTTGTTTCCGCGTCTTCCGATCACCAGGTATTCTCTCGTGAATCGGATCTCTCTGCTCACCCAATTCCGGATCCCATACGAAGATCTAGATCTCTTGTGTACGAGTTCAGTCGTCAATGTGAGCTTTTTGGAACCGTCTTTGAGAATTCTGGGACTTAATTGCCGATGTTGCCCCAGCTTCTGTTCATAAGGTTCATTCTGATGTGTATGGTTTTAAAAAAATAGGAGTTTTTTATGCTTTTCCTTCCAATGTATTTACTTTCATCTCTGTAAATCCCATATTGAATGTGGATCTCTTCAAGAAATCACGATTTTTTTAGTGATATACCTATCTCCTTTCTTCTGCATTTTATAGTCTAATAGTGTTCGCATCTGATATCAGCTTATTCAATCAATGGAGGCTTTGATGTATCTCTTTTTTGTTTCGCTATTTATATCTGACCTCAAAAAATGCAATGCTCATTTTTTTGCTAGAATGCGTTGCAAGAAATGACATTTTGAATGTGTTTATTCTATCTCCATTGCATCTTATTCTGCATTCTTCTCTGACATATGTCAATAAGGTTCATATGGAGCATGGGTTTGTTCAGAAACATAGAATTTTCAGCCTATCTCTATCTCATTTCTGAACTGCATTTTAGTCTGATATCAGTTTTTGTTGTGCAAGCAAACTTTGAACAGCGATCATAAAATTTCTCATTATATGGGTTGCTCCATGAAACACGTTTCTTTGCCTAATCTAAATACCAGTTCATAACAAAATGGGTTTGTTCAAAGAATAGATTTTCTTCTTCTACTATATTCATGTCATATCATCTAATCTTCTCCATTACAGGTGAAGGAGAAACAGGGTTATGATTTCACCAAGGTGATACAGAACTGTGCAGTTTGTCTCTTGGCATCCTTGACAGTTGGTTCGGTTGATTTATTGCCATCTTTAACATCTCCAGCATATGCATATTTGAGTAATCCTATACTCTCGGACCTCGCGGTACTGATCTCTGGCCCTCCCATCAAAGATCCCAATGCTTTGTTAAGATATGCATTGCCTATAGACAATGAGCCTGTGAAGGATTTACAAAAATCTCTTGAAGATATCACAGATAACCTGAAGTTAGCAGGAGCAAAGGCTTTTGATCCTGTTGGAAGGGTATGGAAATCTCTCTCTTTCCATATATATATAAAGATATATATATATATATATATAGTGTGTGTGTGTGTGTATCAGTAACAAAATACTGAGCAATGCTTGGAGCCTACCTAGTAATAATAAAGGAAATAATATTTATTAAAATTTTCTAGAAATTTAGCAAAAAGATATGAATCAATTTATATTTTGCACACACCTAAATAGCAACATTTGTCTAATGAATATTCTGATAAGTAAGCAAAACTACTGGTATGTGATGATGGCATCCTTGAGCTCAAAAAATCTTCTTTGGGAGTGATTCAAGTCGTGTGAAGTAACAATTCCAAATTGATATTTAGAGAACAAACTAGAGATAGACTAAGGACTACAATTGTGTTATAGTTAGAATACTTGAAATTGGATCTATAAAGAATACTCAGGTTATGTTTGCCTTGGGTGTTCTTTTAGAATGTCCGACAAGCTGCAAGGGCACTTAATCAGAACAAATCTGCGATCCTGTCCAAAATAAGTGACGCAAAGAAAGAAACTGGGAAAGAGTTGCTGGACAAACTTAGTGTTGGACTCCAAGAGTTTGAAAAAATCGTTGAGGACAAGAAAAGGGATGAGATTTCACCGAAGCAAAAACAGCTGTTGTACATCGTGGGAGAGTGAGAGTTCTTACAGATCACAATGTTTGTTTCAATTCAAGTTCGGACTTTGAATTCATAAGCCATTTTCCAGTAACTTTTCTTAGTCCTGTTGGCGCTTGGGGTCTCTCTCATTTGGGGATATTTTCTTCACCATGCTCTCTGCAGCTGAAATGTTCCTGGCGAATTGCATTTCTGCAGTTTAGAGGAGGCCATGGTCGAGAAGTTCCCATTTGAGGTGCCCGAAGAGTATGCCAGCAAGCCCATCTTGAAGGGAAGAGCAACGGTGGAAATGAAAGTCAGAGTGAAAGATAATCCCAATTTGAAAGATGTGGACTTTCAGATAGTTTTGGATGGTTACAATGCTCCAGTAACAGCAGGAAACTTCCTAGATTTAGTAGAAAGACATTTTTATGATGGCATGGAAATTCAAAGAGGTTAGTGACCAAGTTTACTTTTCTTTCTTCTCTAAATCACATGCTTGAATCTCAAAACATTTACTTTGAAACTAAGGTTGGAACTTCAACTCATGAAAAGCATGAAATGCAATAATTTACACAGTAATCATAATTTAAACTAGTGAGTCTTGATATCCAAGAAGTTCACACCAATAAACATGGTAATCCGGAGTGAAGGCAAAGCATTGTAATTAAGTGCGGTACTTAGATTCCTGTAAATGTTGAGTGGATAATGTGCATAATAAATTAGTCGGATCAGTCATGTAGAGATTCCTTGTCTCATTATCAAAGAAAATGTGAGCTAAGTCATATTGAATCAATGGTCTGGATGGCAGATAAAGGGTGCACTCTACAATCTCCTTGCAAGTGCAGTTTCCTCTTGCAAAATAAAAGTATTTTCATATTGAATCAATGGTCTGGATGGCAGATAAAGGGTGCACGCTACCATGTCCTGGCAAATGCAGTTTCCTCTTACAAAATAAAAGTATTTTGTTGTTCGTAACATATACACTATTATTTCTTAGAGATGAGCCTCCATATGGTCGTTGAACACAAAAGAGATTCATTAAGGGTATAGTAAGAGAAATGAAACATCAATTATTAACTTCTTGAAAATGCCATAAACGTTGTCCATGTGAATCAAAATAAACTTAAATTGCAATCAAAATCTTATGTCAGAGAAAAAAGAAAGAGAGATCTTGTCTTCATGCTTGCAGCGGATGGTTTCGTAGTCCAGACAGGTGATCCAGATGGTCCTGCTGAGGGATTTGTAGACCCAAGCACTGACAAAGTTAGGACGATTCCACTTGAAATAATGGTTCAAGGAGATAAGCAACCCGTTTATGAAGCCACCTTGGAGGTGACGTTGGAAACCATATGTCTTTTATATTACTTCGTCTCATCCATGTTGTACAAATTGTTGATAACAGTCATTTCCTCGAGTTCTACAGGAATTGGGTCGATACAAGGCATCAACAAGGCTTCCCTTTAACGCATTTGGAACACTTGCAATGGCAAGAGAAGTAAGTCAATGTGATGATGCAACTTTTTCTACCTGGCTTACAAGTCAGTTTCAAATCCCAGCATAATTCATAATAACTGAGATTTTGAAGCACGTTTTCGAAAATAAACTACCATGAACAAAAACCTTTTGAATGCAGAAAGCACTGGTTCTTAACTTGCTTTTGTTCTTTTGGTCAGGAATTTGAAAATAATTCTGCATCTAGCCAAATCTTTTGGCTATTGAAAGAAAGTGAACTTACTCCTAGCAATGCAAACATCCTTGATGGAAGATATGCGGTCTTTGGTTATGTTACTGAGAATGAGGAACTCCTTGCAGATCTCAAGGTAGGAGATGTGATAGAGTCCATGAAAGTTGTATCTGGACTAGATAACCTCATCAATCCAAGCTACAAGATTTCTTGAAATTTTTCATTGCTTTAAGCTGCTACCTGCTTGTATGATAGAATATAGAGCAATGAAATCGTTGCATAATGAGCATCTATCACCATGTGGGTTCATTCATCATCGAGTTATGTGTGTGAGCTCTGCAGAGAAATCAAACGAGTTGATAATTCATGTATAATGATGTAGTGAGGAATCCTTTTTTCCATGTTAACATCTGGAACAGTGATGGAACATGAATATGCCAACACATTTCAAGAATAAATTCGTGTTCATTTCTCACTCCTTGTATGAACCATTGCTTTGGCCTAAATGTATCTATCTGTGCAGCTTTTACCTAAGCTGATAATGGTGTTTGATCAGAAATTTGACCCATCATTAGGGTTGGACCAACGGATTCGACTTGGCAAAATGAGCATGTTTGGGATCATTAGCAGCCAGTTATAGATGAAGCCAATGGTGGTGCGTTTGATTTCATTAGTTTCAACACTTTGTTCTAATGGAAAGCTCAGCCTCAATTGATTTCGAAAGGAAATGGGTAGCCAAGATTAGTTTAGAATCCTTGTTTTGATCATCAAGAATTCCGTGTTTTGTTAATGATGCACAATGCATAGAGATCATCACAAATTTGCAATGATAAATGATACAGGTTTTCATTAACAAAGAGGTGGTAAACAGGGCAGGCTCATAATAAAGTAATTGAATCTGACATTGTGTATCCATGGCCTATTTGCTTTAGGGTTTTCATTTTTCTTCTTTCAAGCAAAGAAATGCACCAAATTTCTTTTTCTGAAAAGAAGGAAGCCAGATTTCAGCGTCCTTTTGAAAAAACCATCCAGGATTTGCACAAGGCACAAACAATATTTACATGCCCTTCCATGCTATTTTCTCAGAGCAAGAGAGCTAGCTATGTATTCAGTCGACAAGCAGTTCTGAAACTGAAATGAACCCAAAACATTAGGTCTCAAATGAAATGTGAATGCGATGCACTACATTTTGTTTACATGGCCTTTCGTTGACACCAACCATGTCTTCAGATCATAACACCATCAAGAGATGTACTGTTGTAAGTAACAAAATCAAATCACAACTCTTTTATCGCGCTCTGATTAACAGAATGGATTTCAATCTCCTCATAGAACTTGCCCATGCTCACAAATACTTTCTTTTCTCTATGGTGATCTCCCATTCAATTTGAAATAAACCATATAGATCTGGTCATAGCAATGGAGATTTCATGATTTGTCCTCAAGGAAGCAAGGACGTCTGCCCAAACTCATTTCCTTTATATCTTCGACGAGCCTGTTCAAACTAGATCTTGAGTCCCCGCTCTCCATGGCATGTCTAGCTTCATCTCTGAGCTCCGACATCTTCTTCCTCACTCTTTCACCTTCTGGTGTGCGCATCAATGCATGGACGGCTTTGATCACCAAATCTTTTTTAAGCTCAACCTTGTTTTTTCCAATATCTACGGGGATAGTCACATTCCAATCCACGAGGCATTTCAAGTTTGTGTTTTGCTCAGACTCCCGAGGGCACCCGAGCAATGGTTTTCCATTCCAGATGGCCTCCAATGTGGAGTTCCAGCCACAATGGGTGAGGAAGCCTCCTATTGCATCATGCGCTAGAACATCCAATTGGGGCACCCATGAGCTTACTCTACCCCTCTCTTTCGTTCTTGAAAGAAAATCTGCCGGCAAAGCATCTGAGATTCTGTTACTTGATACTAAATCAGGCCGAATCACAAGCAAGAATGGTTGCCCACTACCCTCAAGACCAAGAGCCAGCTCGTGGATTTCCTCCAATGGAATTTTGACATTGCTCCCAAAGGATGCATAGATAACTGATGAGCTCAGTTGCTTGTCAAGCCATTCAAGACACCCATCATCCTCCAGAAGCAAACTTTCCCTCTTGTGTCCTTTCAAGAATAATGGACCTATAGGGTCAATCGGTATTCCCTCATCTCGTAAAGCATGCACTGCATCCTTTTCCCAATCATATACAGAATGTACAATCACTCGTTGTGCCTCCTTGCACCTCGTATATGCTTCTTCGAGGAATTTGAATATTGGTGATGATATGGGATGCGCTGTTATGTCATAGAAAAAATCCCTGATTTTCCATGACCCAATACCCGGTATGAAACTGACACACGTCTCTTGATCCACTCCTGGAAAAGCAAAACAAAGAAAGGGAGAAAAGAAAAGTGGCTTTCTCTGGAAGACTGAAGAGCAAGCCGTGAATTGTGCATGCAATAAAATCACTATGCGATCCTTCAAGCAATAACTCTCTATATATGCATCCTCTCTATGTATCCAATCGGGCAAGATGTCCATGTACACATACTAAGCCTACAATGCTACACATACTGTCTATGTATCCAATCAGACAAGATGTACATGTACATCTACGAAGCCCACAAATGTTCTTATACATCCTCTATGTATCCAATCGGCAGAATGTACATGCACATCTACTAAGCCAGTGTGTGTGGTTGTGCATCCTGTCTATGCATCCAATCGGCCAAGATGCAAATATACACCTACTTATCCCACACATGTTGCTATACATCCTCTCTATGTATCCCATTGGACAAGATGTAAATGCATATCTACTAAGCCTATTATTACGTGTGGTTGTTGGATCTAGAACTGCGTACGGCCATTATCAATGTATCCATTTGGCTCAGATGTATGTATTACATGAGTTTGTCCTTTGCACACTGAATAGATCCCTGATGTTATCGCTAGGCAAACGAACTATGTGTTTGTGCATCCTCTATGTAACGATTCAAGCGAGATAGCATGTGTGTGTGTGTGTGATGGGCCCATATAACTGGAAACGGTAAGGGCATGATTTCAAACAAGATCACAAATAATGACCTACTTCAAGAAAGGAGTAAAATTTGGATGAAGCAGGTGTTATGAAAGCAGTACCTGGCTTAACAGGAAGACAACCTTTGCTGATTAGCTGAGGAATGTAGCAACCCATGGCATAACATGTGACAGAAGAGCTCCAAAATTCGATCCTAGGTAGGTTGAACTTGGTAGCCACATCTTGGGTCCAAGGCAAGAAGGTATCGGAGATGATACAACAAGGAGGAAGCCTGCCCCCATCTTTTCCAGCCATAAGCCTCTGCAAGAGCTCTTCCAGCCGCTCCTTCAAGAGAGGGATGGAGTCCATGAAATGGACAACAGATGGGCTGAGAGGCACGCCTTTGCCGTCTATTGCACTCAGGCGGTCTTCAATGACCTCTACTCGGATGCCACTGGAGAGGTTGTCAAGCTTCTTGTGCTGCAAGAGGGAGAGGGTTCTGGCCGTGTGGATTAGGGTTATGTCTAAGCCGCCTGAAGAGGCCAGGTGAGCAGCCAAGAGCGTCATAGGGTTGATATGGCCAAGTGTAGGGAAAGGGAACAAGAGAACATGTGGCTTGTGGGCGATTTCTGCCATAGCCACACAGACTCTGCTCTGCTCTGCACCTCCCTTCCTTTCTTCAAGTTCGTAGGAGATGATGGGTGATTTTGTTGCCTCCTCAAGCTTTGTCATGTGGCTCGGTGTCATAAAAAAACACTTTCTTGATGAGCTTGATTCTCTTCTCTTTTCCCAAAAGGTCTCAAAAGGTCATTGGAGTGGTGCTCCATTACCTGACCATGTGTAGCCTTTCCTGTAACTTAGTGGGCACAAAGCTAGATAACAGGGACGAAGCTCAATATCATTGATCTAGGGTTTAGGGTTTAGGGTTTAGGGTTTCGGGTTTAGAGTTCAAGATTTAGGATTTGGGGAGAGAGGTGTGTTTAATTCTAGTTTTTTAGCTTTAGGCTCCAATTTTGTTCTACCGAGACATATTTGGATTAAGCTGGTCAGTTTACTTGAGATATAAATACAAAGAAAGCCTCTCCAAAAGAAACAATGAAAGAGAAAAACTAGAAATCGAACCCTAGTCAGATACATGGCTTTGATGCCACACAGTCAGATTCATAGTTTCATTTAAATTCCTCCAATTCAATGCATGGCATGGCTTCCGCAAGCACTACAAACACTGATTTTCTTTTGATAAAAAATGTATCTTTTTCAAGCTGATATACTTCGTTGGGGAATTTTCTTCTGATAAAAATGCATCCTTGCCAAGCTGATCAACAGGTTGCGATGGTATTTATTTATACTTTCATGGCTGAATTTGTTTCTGATAAAAATGTATCCTTTTCAAGCTGATCACCAGGCTGCAATGGTATGTATGATTCAAGCAGGCCCCCAAAAATAGGGTTTTTATACTTCATGACTGAATTTGTTTCTGATAAAAATGTATCCTTTTCAAGCTGATCACCAGGCTGCAATGGTATGTATGATTCAAGCAGGCCCCCAAAAATAGGGTTTTTATACATCATGACTGAATTTGTTTCTGATAAAAATGTATCCTTTTCAAGCTGATCGCAATGGTGTGATTCAAGCAGGCCCCAGAAATAGGGTTTTCATACTTCATGGCTGAATTTTTCTCTAATAAAAATGTATCCTTTTCAAGCTGATGGCAATGGTATGTATGCTCCAAGCAGGCCCCAAAAATGGGCTTTTCTTCCCTATTTTCTGATAAAAATGTATCCTTTTTCAAGCTGATCAGCAGGTTGTACTCGTATGTATGATTCAAGCAGGCCCCAGAACTAGGGGTTTTTTTTACTTCATGGCTGAATTTGTTTCTGATAAAAATGTATCCTTTTCAAGCTGATCACCAGGTTGCAATGGTATGTATGATTCAAGCAGGCCCCCAAAAATTAGGGTTTTTTATACTTCCATGGATTAGTTGCATAGCATAACCAGAAATCAGAGGTAGGCCTTGATTGAAGAAGAGTAAAAGAAACCCCCCTTCAAGACCTGCACTTGCTTTCACCAGGCTACCACATTTGGACACATGTATATCAACCAGCCTTTCAGTTGCTTCATCACGATACTATGGAAGGGGTTCATACAGACACATCATGCTGCTGGTACCATCTTGACCCCTGATAATACATCACCACTGTTGTTCAGCTCATTCTAAGCATCACCACTGTCAATGCATCAACACCACTGTCGCCTCGTGCAAACATCACCACTGTCATCTCATTCTAAGCAAAATAAAATGAAATGTAGCAACAGGTTTTGGCCCAAGTTGCATCATGCTGTGTGGCATGGCACGGCATCCTTGCTTCCCAACAGATTGCAGAATGCTCCAGAGCTCTTACAATGCTTCACCTATCGCTGAACCTCTTCTTCGTAAATGACTGCCGATTCCCCTGGCAAAGGATGTAACAACAACAAGGGCTGACGAAACCCACAAGCAGAGCACCCGCATCTAGGAACTAATTTTGACACTCTTGAATGTGTGGATAAATTGCAGTAGTCATACATGGCTAGACCCAAAATCACATTCTCGCAGTTGAAACATATGGTATTCACCCAACGCCCTGTTTCTTGATCTGCCCACATATCACGAGTTGTAGTGCCTGAGAGAAACTAAGGGGCATCGATTTGTGCCTTGATGGAGATCAGGTCAATGGTTCTTCCTTCTCATTGATCTAAAGAAAAACGGAATCTTGTCAACAGGATGCGTCTTCAACATTCCCGTGCCTGACAAGTTTGATTCTGCTGTAACAGTTAAATGATGCCATAACAATTGGCTCCAGTTGTCAGCAAAAAAGTCTGTAAAATTATTGCTTTTCAACGCAAAGCCTCAAATGCACTTTACTAATTGTCTGCGCTACCTGCACAAGATGCTTTCTTTGATTACCCCTTCAAAACTTTGATCTTTTGAGTGCCAACAGACATCCAGAAGAAACCCACAACAAACATGAAGAAGGTAGCATCTCCATATCTCAGTGAACAAGAAACACACACTCTCAGATACATGTCCAAAATGCAAACATGTTTTTTTAACTCATAACTGTACCAAGAAGACGATGCTATGATGTCTTCGATCAATTATGATAGATTGGGCTTTCATACAGTTTGGGACCTTCACCTGCCAACAAAAGCCAAAAGAGGGCTATTAAACATGTCTGTCCTTTAATGTTAGAGAATAATATGAATTCTTACAGGCTACTGGATTCTGTTCCATGGATTGCTCAATCAAAATGCAATGCTTACGACCTTAGTCACCCTGACTATAGGCCTGACAAATTGTTTGTGTATACAGCATCCTTTGGAGGCTGGGAAGAATTAGTTATATACAGAATTGCGTAGGAATTATTTTAGAGACCACTGAAAAAGAGATTTTTTTTTTGTCATATAGTGCTTGATTTCAGAATTTCATGAAGCAAAATACATTCATCTATCTCTTGCCCTTCAGGGAAGGATGAATCCAAGCAGTGCATGTTGACAATAAAAATATAATCATAAATCAGGAAATGCTTAGTTCCCAATAAGGCCTCTATATTGAGCATAGGTCATGACGCCAAAAAATATGCAGGCGCACACAATGCCAGTGACAGACACCACCTACAGGTCAAGATTCCTCAGTTAAGACGAGAAGAATATGGAGATCCAACGGAAAATGACAGCAAAATTCGACATAAAATATCATTACCCATTTAAACACATAACCGTGTCCATCATTCCAAGTATATGGGATATTCATGCCAAATATTCCAGCAACAGCAGCATAAAGAGCCATAACAACAGTTCCTGCGCTTAGAACTAGCTCCAACTGAATGGAACCCACAAAACACATTTTAATGCTATGAATAACATCTGTCCAATGACACAATATTATGTATGAAACACAGGAGAAAAGGCGAAATGATGTAATGCAAGCACATACCTGAATGAGTTGATTCCGGTGATTATCAAGCTGCGATTTCCAATACAGATATATTAAATATGAAACAGAGGACAAAATCAACCACAACGTGTCATGATTATAACGATAACACAACCAATGACAGACGTGTTTGACCTTGATACATAAAATCAATGCAACAGCCTACTGGCTGCATATTATAAGTGCACTTCCAATCCACTGTCATTTTCAGTAACAACACTTTGGTCTTCCTTGACAATAAAAATATTTGATACGACAGTTTGTTTGGCAACCGAGATCTTCGAATGAGAACAAACTTCTTACAACTTCAAAAGTATACTTTCGTTTATTGTAGCTTTAAACAGAGTAAGGATGCTAAAATTGATGGAAAAGAATTTGTTTCCATGGAAAACTCGCATTGTTGGGCACAAATTTTGGTTAGAGGACCTAGCATTCTTCTAGATAGGTATCACAGCAAGGGTGGTGTAGGAGCGACTAACTTTTCCTTGATCTTTCTTTGTTTGCTTCATGAACCATAGCACACACAGCACTAACTACGTGTGCAACTCTTCTCCCAAATACACTAACCTTTCATGGGAAACAACAGGGCAAAGTAAGACAAAAACAGACTTATCGGTCAGCTTTCTTCCTCCTATGTTTTGGGTAACACTTTCCCATGAAGCATATAAAGAAGGTCTTCGCATTCAAAACTTGCAGGAAAATCTTATGACACCTATCAGAGTCATTGACCTACCTGGATGTTGATGTAATCCTCAGTATCATCAATGTACTCCCGAAGCTGAAGCATCACCAAAAGAAGATGCCCACCCGCATTGATTGAGAAATTAGTGACAAACAAAGTACCACAAAGAAAGTTTTACTTATGGTTCATGTGAATCAAAGACCAACCGTTATGAGTTTGTTGAGAGTTCCATCAATTTGCATGAAGTATGCCTGGAAAAAATTGGTATCACTTTTCAGAATTATAAGCAGCAATCATATATTCATCATGTCATGGTGTACTAATGTTGTTAAGAATTTCAACAATTTCCATTTAGTACGCACAAGAAAAAGTGTATCATTTCCTAAATTTCATATGCTGCAATAACATACTTAACATATCATTTAGTCTATTATTTTTCTATGCTTTTTGGAAATTTATTTTAACAGCTATTCTTTAAGAGTAAATTATTATCTCAACCTAGCAGTATCGAGGAACTCTATCATCTATGAAACATTCTTTGAACACATAACATCAAAGTAAACGTTTCAACAACCTGAGAGCTTTCAATCTCTGCAGAATTGTGTACAGAGGAGATGCACATTGCGTATGGATTTTCAAAAAAAAGAAAAATTATTTTACATGTACTGGTCACAACTGGTCTAGATTCTACAAGCCATACCTCCAAAAGCATTTCAATCTGTTCAACATCATTATCGACACCATATGTTCCCACACTGGCTCTGCTAGCTCGAGAAATTCTTGAGCCAATGGTAGGAGATGCAACAACCCAATTGGGGGGCAAAGAACCACCTTGAGGAGAAGCTGCGCTTGCTATCTTTCGGCTAAGAAAAAGATCAGCCATATCACCATCATCATCCAGAAGCTGCTCCAATTCATCGCGGACCTGAACTCAAATTTCAACAAACAACGCAGAAGAGCTCCAAACTTATTATAGATCATAAAAGAATAAGTAGAAGCCTGAAGACAAATTAACTGCTTGGCTGCAATGTCTATTCGCACACACCTTTTGCACACGAGAAGTTAGTCTTGTCATCCCACTTTTTAGCTTCCGAACAAGATCCAAGTTACGGCTGCTTATCTGCCAATACACATCAGTATAACAACCAAAAGTTAATCTTATAATATTGTGCAATGTATCGTTATCTTCAGTATCATCAAATACATAAATCCGTATATTTATGTGTGCATGTATGTGTATCTATCACATACGTGACATTTAGTTGTTATTTTATGACAGTATTTACCGGGTCCTCTATTCTTATTACTACTAGTTTTGCTCAAATATAACTTGCCTCCTTTATCAGCTACTCCAGAATTCTTACAATCATACCAGGGAGAGTCGGGGCTGCAGAGATAAGAACCAGTGTAATAACAGTCCCTTGACCAGAGGCGGCAAAGATGGCAGGGCCTCGGATTTCCACGTGTTAAGATTTGTTACCATTGGTTTTTAACATGTGTAAAGTGTGATCCAATCACAAAATGATGTCTTAAAAGGTTAACTTTAAGTTTGGCCTATATAAATGACGCATAAAACTTTGTTAGGGCAAGAGAAGCCCCTTGTGGAAGCATGCAGAAATTTTCTTATTCAAAATAACCCCCTTTTTGATGCAGAATACATCACTCAGCTTTTCAAGCTAATGGGGTATGATTTTAGAGTGCTCAGTTCTACAGGTTCTGTCAGTGATTTTCTATCTTCGAAACCAATATTCTTTACGGAAACTTGGAATGCTTGGTTTCAACCCAACAAAGTGTATTTCTTGTTAATGCACATTGAACACACTCATTTATGGATGTGAAACCACGTGTTGGTCACTCCAAAATTATATGCAGATTCTCTGCTGATTACAATTTGGTTAAATTAGCAGTTCCCACATAACCTTGTCTCTATAGGAATACAAATAGCATGTAGTTTAAATAGATATATAAGTTCTCTTCCAAATATGCTTCATATTGAGCATTCTGAAGAAGTTCAATAAAAAAGTAACTTCCATTCCAATATGATGTCTAACCTTAGAAGTGAGTGCATCTAGTGCTGGATATGCATCCGTCTCCAACTCCGTTGTTCGCGCATCCAAGTAGCTACAAATAGCTTCAAGTGCAACTTCTAAAGCGCGAAATTCAAAGGGAGGTTCTGCAAACCAAAATCATTGGGAAACATCTTCTATATTCCTACAAATACACAGCATACAGATACATATATTATAAAGAATGTATCCTCAAAACTCACCTTCTTCGATGTCCTGAATCACTGGCAACTTTGATCTAGAAGGCACTCGTTTTGCTGCTTCTGGAGGGTTACCTTCAACTTTACTATTAACTGGACCTACATCCCTTCTCATCGGTAGGCGACGACGCAACTCCTCTACAATTGGTATCACATTCTCATCAGTTGGATTTCGTAAAAACACCTGGTAAATAGAAATTCTTAGCTCTAGCTACATGGGATAACTATTTCTTTCAAGTTGTTGACTACATGTAATTACCTCTTCAGCAGTAATTATCGCTTTAATATGCTGCATTCATCAGGCAAAAGCAAAAGATCAGTTGCATTGGTAAGCAATATGACTTAACTGATCAGAGAAAGAAGATTGGTTTACACTCAAAGCACCCACAGGTCCTCCTTGAAAACAACTCGTGTATACTAAGTATGATTTCTAAGGTGATAAAAATGTAGTATGAGTCTCTGTAGAATTCAATATTCCTTGAGAAATTATTTTTTTGACCATGCCATAAGGTGGCATTCATCCCCCCATGTCATAAGGAAGCATCTTTCTCAGAAAGATTACAGTAGTACCCAGATAATTTCATGATCAATTTCTTTCTTAAATGAAACCTGAAAAGAAATCATAAGCTGCAAACTTCTGGTAAAAAAGAGCATGTAGCTTTCATAGAAATTCTCTTCGAAAGGATGTTAAGCCCATTGTTTCAACTGTTAATGGAAAATGTAAGTTGCAATGAAGCCCAGAATAACCCTAAATTTTTAAGGCCTACACAAGTCAGTTTTGGGAGCATCAACACACTCAAAGACGAATGGGGTATTCAGAGTGACAGCTTCCAGGAACCAATAGCAACCCAAGTTCACCCAGTTTTCAAATCGGTTTAACTGCATAAATTATTATTACGATTTACTGGTTGACGATGCCAATCCAACTGATAAGACTCGATTGTTTTCTATTCACTGGTGCAAGTAAGTCCTATACGCCCATCATTTCAGTGAGCTCAAGGGTATATGTTGTTGATCGCATAACTACATTTGAATCTTCTGGTAAACCTAAGAAATATCATCTCCACGACATTATGAGGTCTTTGTTCTAATAATTATACTTGACAAAACCAACATGTCAGTGAAAAGGATAACCAATTACAAGTTACAATCTTTTCTCTGTTTAAAAACCAAATGAAGATTATGTAGAAAAGAAAACATATGAATACAGATGAAAGAAACCCACCTCCAAATTGAGGACTATGGCATGCTCACGACCAAGAATTGTAGATGGGTATGAAAGAAGGGGATCGAGAATGCGAAGGTCTCTTGCTGGTATCCCAACTCGATGCATAATTGCATACTTATCAACATCCAAGATCATTGATTCTCCCCTCGAGTTCAATACCATCCATTGCCTCGATACAGTGGCCTTGGGTTTCTTTGTAGCAACCAGCAATTCAGATGGCACAATTGCCCTGGCCATCCTACAAGTAGAGGTTTACGCCCAAACATAATCTGTGGAAGGGCACATTGCAACCATCCAAAACCATCAAGAAGAAGCACATGATTCGCATCAAATTGTTGAGTAGCAGATGGACAAACAGACCAAAAAGATGAAGAAACGAAAAATGAGAATCTGATTCATTTTGTATAATTAGACTGGGCATGATGATTCGCTTAAGATCGGCATGATTTGGTAAGATTGATCCGTCTCCAGTTAGCATGATAACAACTTGACTTGTCCAGGGGGGCTAGAAAAGGTTGATTCGGTTAGGATTTATATGACCTCAGACCAACATTACGAAAACATGACTGATCTAAATTTAGCAGAATGAAAGCTAGAGTAATTAGGGTTAGCATGAGAAAGACTTGACGCATCTAGAGTTAAAACTTGACTCGCCTGGGATTGAATTTACAAAAAGCTTGATTCACTTAGGCTTCATACCGAGAGAAAATCTCGACCCATCTGAATTTTGCGGAATGAAGGCTAGAGTCATCAAACATAATTAGGTTAATCTGATGAAAAGAAAGAAGGCAGGGGAGCACAACCTGATTTTTCCTGGGACAATCGAAGTACAAACGGTAAGAGAAAGAAAGTGAAAGCAAGGAGTTTCTGCTTTAAGGGAGAAGAAGGAACAACAACGGAACTTCTTACCTTTGATGGCCCCCTTTGATATATGGTAGGCACTGTTTCAAATAGCGCTGATTCTTGCACCCTGATCACAGTGCTCTGCGGAACAGAGAGAATGGTGAGGTTCGGCAGAAAAGGTTACATAGAGGTGGAAGCAAAACCCTAACCCTAGCCATGGTCTTCTCATATAGAAGGGGAAAGAAAATATGAGGCGGACCCTAACCCTAATCCTGATCTGCGATCGACTAGACGCAGTGATTACCTTTCCTCGCGAATGCAGTCGACGAGAATCATTCCAAGCTTCGGCGTGACAGAGATGGATGGTACTGACGAAGAAGAGGCGCGATCAATGAAAAAGAAAGAAAGCACGCAAGCAAGAAAGAAAGAGACCCCCTCCCCCCGCGCGCGTTTTGTGTAGATTGCTATCTCTCGAATATCTTTCTCTTCCTCTCGCGTTGCCTTCCCAACACAGGCAGGCAGGAACGCGCAGAAAGACAGAGACGGCAAGAAATGCTTCCCTTGGTGCGTGTGCGCGTGTGCGTGTGTTTGTTTGGCGGATCGTCACGAAGGGAAGCCCAGAGACGGGGGGCGAAGGGAGATCCAGCTTGCTTCGTCAGGCGTTTCCGGGCCAAAACCACAGGGAATTAGGGTTAGGGTTAGGGTTAGGGTTAGGGTTAGGATTGCGGGGCGGGGGGGCGGGAATCCGAGGTGTCAGGAGGGCAAGAGGGAGAGGGGAAAGAAGATGCAGGAAATGGCACAGAGAGACAGAGACAGAGACGGACAGGCGGAGATGGGGATCGGAATGCGGCGATGGCGAAGGATTGGAGCTTCCTCGCTAGGGTTTCCTGTAGATTTCCTCCATCGCTGCAAGACCTGCTCGGAGGCGGAGCAGAAGAAACACAGACAAGACACAGTCAGTCCTCGTCGTCGTCGTCGTCGTCGTCGTCGTCGTCGGAATCGTAGACCGGCACACGTGCGTATAGTACGCGCGCATACGGTTAAATATACGGCGTACGCCTCCCTCTACGTACGATCCATGCGCCGCATGCATGCATGCATGCATGCATGCATGCGCTGGGGATGGATTTGCACCGCATGCGCGTGCATCTTGCCCATGCATGCGGACCATGGGGACTGCACGTGTGTGTATGCATGCATGCATGTGCGTGCGTGTGTGTACGTGTGTATGTATGTATGCATGCATGCATGTGTGCGTATGTGTGTATGCATGCATGCATGTGTGTGTGCATCTCGGTGTGTATGTGTATGTATGTAAGTATGTATGTATGTATGTATGTATGCATGCATGCGTGTGTGCTTGTGTGCATCCCGGTGTATGTGTGTGTGCATGTGTGTCTGTATGCATGCATGCATGCATGTGTGCGTATGTATGTGTGCGCATGTGTGCGTATGTATTTATGCATGTATGCATGCATGCATGTGTCTGTGTATGCTGTGCTTGCGCATCTCGATGTGTGTATGTGTATATATGTATGTATGTATGTATGTATGTACGTATGCATGCATGCGTGCGTGTGAGTCTCAGTGTATGTATGTGTGCGTATTTCCGTGCATGTATGCATGCATCGATGTATGTATGCATGCGTCCATGTATGTGTGTGTATGTATGTATGTATGTGTGGATCGATGTATGTGTGCGTGTGTGTGCGTACATATGTATGGATGTGTATGGATTAATGGATGTATGCATGTGCGTATGTATGACGCCGATGCGTATGTATGTGTTCTCGCCTCTACAAAATGGATATATACATAGACAGAGATGTAAAGTACACATGTACGTATGTACGGACGTACGGACGTACGTACTTAGGTTCATATCTCCAATTCCTCGAGCTGGTTAGGAAGCGTGTGATCTCGGGAGACTCGCACTGTCAGTCGACATTTCCAGCATCCAGCAGAAAAGTTTGAGGTTAAACTTAATCACCGTCTGTGATTAGGCTTAAACTTTAAACTTGCGCCTCTGTTCCCAAAGTGACAAAAGGCCGGAGATCCGGGGTCGGGTTCGATTTTGCAAGCGGATCGGTACGTTTCGTCGATGCCCGATCTGGGAGGAATCAGCGAGTCGAGCTGCGAGCTCGATCCGCAAAAACTTCTCAGCAGAGGGATCGAGCAGAGGGATCGAGCAGCGGATCGACGGTGAGTTCGAGAGCCACGATGAACTCATTTTTAAAGGTCAGAGAAACAGGGAGCTCGCTGACAGGAAAACCGCCTGTTAGGAAAGGGCACACGACAACGCAGATATTCCGCTGTGAACCGGATTTCATTTCTAAAGGCGATTGGCGTTGGTTGGTGGCCGTCTCGTGTTGGCCCCTTCCCCCACCCCCCCCACCAGATCGTCTCATTCTGGTGACAAAAACTCATGAGACTTCGATGCCCTTTACAGAAGAAGACAGAGCCCAGCTCTGGAGATGGTGCTCAATACAGATGCAGAGAGGGATTCGAAACAAATTCCGATCAAATCTGGGCAACACGTGGGGGTATTTTCGGTGGCATCCCACCGTCAATCTACGTCATCATCTGGTCTGGAGATCTTTCCCGGTTGGCGGTGCCCCACAGGCTCTGCCTTTCTGCGCTTCGCTTCCCTTCCCTTCCTCCCAACGAGATAAGCTGTGACTAGACAAGCCGCTTTCTTGACCACAATTGTTGGCTTCGCACAGCTATTGCCAGCTAGCTAGCTGGAAGAGGTTCAACGGGGCCTTGAGTTTCAGGGTTTGGAGTGCTATCAAGGGAGGGAGAGACGCTAAGAGAAGCCTCGATATCGGCAGCTACGAAGGTAGCTTCACATTAGCTATTATTACAATATGCTCTTCCCGTATCTGGGTTAAGGCAAAGATCCAAATCCGTATGAAACTTAAATCGGCAGAGAACAATGTGTAGCTGCTGAGGCTGGTTCAATTTGTACAGTGCACCCCATTGACGCTAGTATGGATCTTTTTATACGAAAAATAAGCGAAACGCAACAACCATGACGATGTTTAGGATCAGGCTTGTGCTAAAGTGGGCGAAGCAAAGGTTCTGCGACGGAACCTCCGCTATACTTTAATCGCACTACTGCGAGCTCTGGCTTTT
Organism: Azolla pinnata; assembly: GCA_037176905.1. Taxonomy (NCBI): domain Eukaryota; kingdom Viridiplantae; phylum Streptophyta; class Polypodiopsida; order Salviniales; family Salviniaceae; genus Azolla; species Azolla pinnata. Next base: position 69,670 of record JBBBWG010031419.1, on the reverse strand, counting down.
CCAGGAACACATATACGAACGAGAATCGGGGAGGCATTCGGACGACCGAGAAGAACTGTGGCCCCATGGACAGTTCAAAAAGGCAACAGATAAAAGCTCCGTTTTTTTCAGTATTCGGGGGCAGCCCATCAGGCCTGACGAGTCGACAACCTTAACATGCACGACCAATGCGAGAAAGTGATCGAGATACGAAATACTTATGAACAGAAAAGGAGGTAGATTGGGCTTCCCCAACCTGAAGGTCGATTGGAAGGAGGTCAGCCCAACTACCTCACCCATCGACACCTTCGATCTGGAATCTGCACGCGACGAATAACTAACCTTCACGTTGAAGCTCGAAAAATGGCCGATGACAAACGTTGGTCGAAGCTCAGAATCGAGGGTGAGAGACATGGACATCGGATGGCAAACGTATTCAACGAGCAATCGATCGACCATGAAAGGGAACAATCTGGGGCCGGAATGCAGGTGTTTCTCGCACCCGTTGGGAATCGACGAGGCCAGCCTCGTGACTCGATTCGTGGCTCGAAACCCTGCTCCAGATTCAGGATCGGGAACGTTTCGATCCAGCTTCCGATCGATCGCTAGCTCCATCTAGCGAAAAGATTGGCATCGTCCCCTCAGGATGGCATCGATATGTTGCTTCGATCGTATCGAACTTGATGGGCTCGTGGATCCCCGACAACCTCCTTGACCTGGTGCAATGCAGATCCTTGTCCCCTTGGATTCTTGCTTTTCCTATATGCCAGGTTTCTTGGGCGGTACAATGACTATTCATTCACAAGAAATCTCCAATATAACCATCTCCCCAATGAAATGATTCTTGGGTAGTAGTCTTGTTCAGAGATTCTCAAGGTTCCTCGGCACACGGCAACAAATTTGTGTTGTTCTCATCAGGTTTCTTTGAAAGAATCTGATCCTGAGCACAAGCAAGGGGCGCATCCTGCTACGGCAAGAGCATGTGAGATGTCAGATCATGGTATGTTTGAAATCCATGGTATGTTTTCCACATGATGAAATTTTACGAGTAACCCTGCTGATAGCAAGGGCAATGGCAGTGGCATGAATTGGGTCATGATGAAGGAGGTGAGTCGTGAAGATTTAGGGTTCGTGGCTTTGCTCAAAGCTTGTGCCATGAAGAAAGATGCTTGCAAAGGCATTGAAATACATGATGAGCTTGTCCAAAGAGGGCTACTCCACAAAAGCCTTCGTGTATCCAGCAGTATGATCAACATGTATGCCAAATGTGAGCTCCTTGAAAAAGCTCTAGAAGTGCTCGAAGGCCTGCCGATCCGGAATGTAGTAACTTGGAACGCACTGATTTCAGGCTATGCTCAAGCAGGGCAAAGAAGCCGCGAAGCACTGGATTGTTTCGAATGTATGCTGATCGAGGGCATCGTTCCGAATTCGGTAGCTTTTGCAAGCGTTTTGAAGGCGTGTGGAAATCTCGGGGCTATAATCGAAGGTGGATATCTACACAACGAAATCGCTAGACTCGGGTTGTTGGAGAAAGATGGTATGGTGATTCTTGGGAGTTCGTTGGTCAATATGTATGTAAAATGTGGTGTGCTGAAGAAGGCAGAAAGTGTTTTGCAAGAGCTTCCGGCCCGAACCTTAGCATCGTGGAATGCACTGATTTCAGAGTATGCCCGACAAGGACAAGATCATAAAGCATTGACATGTTTTGAGCGAATGCAATGGGAAGATGAAAGGATGGTTCCTGACATGGTCACTTACATTTTTGTATTGAAGGCATGTGGTAGCCTAGGTGATATAGAGAAAGGTATACAAATCCATGATGAGATCGTTGACAAGGGCTTGCTCCTGGAAGATGCCCGGCTTGGATCGGCCTTGATTGGTATGTATGCCAAATGTGGCATGCTTGTAAAATCACAACAAGTGCTCGACGATCTTCCGATCCGGAACGAAGTCTCTTGGTCCTTGCTAATTGCAGGGTATGCCAATCAGAACCGAGGCAGTGAAGCATTGAAATGCTTTCAAATGATGAAATATGAGGGCTGTTTTGTCGATACGATCATCTTCATTTGCGTCGTGAAAGCTTGTGGTACAGTACGCACCATGGATGAGGGCAAAGGGATCCACAGTGAGGCTGTGAGCAGAGGTTTGTTGGAGAAGAGTATAGTTCTTGGCACAGCATTCGTGGATATGTATGCTAAATGTGGCCTCTTTACCGAAGCACAATATGTTCTTGAGGCGCTCCCTGTACGAAATGAAGTCTCATGGTCTGCATTGATCGAAGGGTATGCACAACATGGGAGAGATCATGAAGCACTGAGTTGTTTAAAACAGATGGAAGCCGAGGGGATTTCGCCGAATACGATAACATACATTTCCATCCTGAAAGCATGTGGCAACACTAGGGCTATCGATGAGGGCATGGAGATCCACCGTGAGATTGTATCTAAAAGGCAGGGTTTATTAGAGAAGGATATTGTGCTTGGCACTGCACTCGTCAATATGTATGCTAAATGTGGCATGCTTTCAAATGCAAGATTGGTGCTACAAGGGCTCCCTATTCGGAACGTAATCTGTTGGAATGCTTTAATCACAGGGTATGCTAAGCATGGACATGGGCATGAAGCACTGGATTCCTTTGAGAAAATGCAAAGCGAAGGACTCTGTCCGGATGCGGTCACATTTCTTCCTATTACGAAGGCATGTGGTTGGCTGGGAGCTCTAGACAAGGGCAAGCACATTCACTGTAAGATTGTAAGTAGGGGATTTCTAGAGAATGATGTGATGCTCTGTAATGCCTTGGTCGATATGTACGCTAAATGTGGTATGTTTGCACAAGCAGAGCAATTGTTGGAAGTGTGCCCGATTAGTGATGTTGTCACTTGGAACGCACTCATCGAAGGGTATGCCGAGTATGGGCAATACGATCGAGTTTTAGATTGTTCCAAAAGGATGGAAAGTGAGGGCCTCGTTCCAGATGCGATCACCTTGCTTTACATCTTGAAGGCTTGCGGGGCTGTGGGGGCGACGAACAAGGGGGAAGGAATTCATGGCATGATTAAAGATATGATCGTTGTGGATCAGAAGGGTACAGTAGCACTTGCCAATGCCCTGATGGGCATGTACGCCGAATGTGGTATGTTGGGAAGAGCCAAGGAAGTGCTGGAGAGGCTTGCTTTTCAAGATGTGGTAGCTTGGAATGCATTCATCACAACATCTGTCCAGCATGGGCAGGGGAATGAAGCGCTCGATTCATTTGAGCAAATGCAAAGCATGGGCATTCCTCCGGACGTGGTTACTTATCTATGCACCTTGAAGGCATGTGGGAGTATAGGGGCTGTGGACAAGGGCAAGCAAATCCATCACGATATCTCGAGCAAGGGATTCGTAGAGAAGGACATCATGCTTGGAACGGCTTTGGTCGACATGTATGTGAAATGCGGATGTCTCGTAAAAGCGCAACGAGTTCTCGAAGGGCTGCCACTCCGAAATGTGGCCACTTGGAATGCATTGATTTCAGGGTATGTCCTTCAAGAGCAACCAGGTATCGATGATATGCTTGGCAATATCGAATGTATGCAGATAGATGGCATCGTGCCGAATAAGGTCACGTTTGCATGCGTTTTGAACGCGTTCAGTCGTTTGGGGCTGTTGGGTGAGGCCGAAAGGCTCTTTGAGAGATTGATCGGAAAATATGGCATTTTGCCGGATGTAAACCACTACGCTTCCATGGTGCTAGCTTGTGGAAAGGCTGGCCTCTTTGATAAGGCAACGTCGATCGTAAAGATGATGCCATGCTCAGACTACCCCGTGATTCGGCTCGCGTTATTGTATGCTTGCAGCAAATGGGGCTGTTCAGAAATGTGGAGGTCAACTTTTGATCGAGCAATACAACTGCGTGATAGCTGAAAAAAGCAATGTAAGAATGTATGTAGATGCATATCGGGAGGGGGATTGTGACAAAGTCCTCGATGAGCTGATTATGGAGATTCCAAACTCATTCTTGTGAGATCAATCTGCAGCTATTCATGTTGGAGGGTGGCTCGATCACAACCGCAAGGCATGAACAGGTGCCACTACAGATGGGAGCTTCAAGAAAACAAAGGAGCACATGAAAGTGTTCCATCCCTGCAAGAGGATCTATGATACTGAGGTCCAATGCAATTACATGGATGGAGATCTGTACACCTTCTTCACTTCAGGTCTCTGGCTGCATGCATATGTTCCTTTAGCAAATTGCCCACTTGCAGAGAAAAAAGGAGGAGAATGAGAAGCAGGAGCAGAGGGTTTATGGAAGAAGATTCCGAAGATTGAAGGGAAGGAAAAGAGCTCCTCTTGTAAACAATTCCGTTAAATGCAGTTTGAATCTCTTATCATTTGAGGTCGACGAGAGCATGGCGGACTGCAGCCTTCTGCGCTGCCGAGAGCTGATCTGGGAACACGATATGGAAATGCAGGCGAAGGTCTCCTCGTAGAGGTTTGATGCCATGCTGGTGCTTCCCGCTCCTATCGCGACGATCCGAAGCAGCAATGGTGGCTATGGCGGTTGGGGAATCGGGGTGCAGATCGTGGGCAGAAGAAGAAGAAGAAGATGTGATGGTTGAGCTACTGCTGCAGATAGGCATGCCCTCATGCTTGACAATCACTTCTGAGCTCGGCTTGAGCACATCGACGCAAGGGACCATGAGAAGCCGACCATCTAGGGTTTCGACCGGAGCTGTATAACCCGTCAAGGCATCCACCAATGGCACCTTCATCACAATGATCAGGTCATCGCCTTCTCTTCGCAGCACCTCATGAGGCTTTTCCTCTATCACCAGCACCACATCTGATGGGAGCACCCCTGCTTTGCTGTTGCCTTTGCCTGGGAAAACCACCCTTGTGCCTGCCATCCATCCTGGCATCACCTCTATTGTCAACGTCTCTTCCACCGGCGCTGCCCTCCTAGCGATTTACAACACAAGAGCACAAGGGATAACAGAACACAGTTAGCAAGGAAGGTCTCCCTCTCTTTCTCGATGTTTCTCCATTTGGATTCTACTGTCAATGTTGCAGTGTCTTATGACAGTTTGTTTTGTGCACAGAAAAAAGGAGCTGCTAAATGTTGAAATCTGTATAGGGATTTAACATACAAAAACCAGAGAAAATCAGAAGAACTAGCAGAGAAGGTTTTCCTCTCTCTCTCTCTTGATATCTGTTTTCATTTGAATTCTAATAATAACCAGTCTAGTGTCAAATTTGGAGTATGTGACAGTTTGTTTTGCGCATAGGAAAAAGAGCTGCTAAATGTTGAAATCTGTATAGGGATATACTCAATACAAAAACACAAGGAAAATCAGAACAGCTAGCAGAGAAGCTTTTCCTCTCTTGCTTGATATCTTTTCCATTTGGATTCTAATAATTACCAGTCTAGTGTCAAATTCTGCAGTGTGTGACTGTTAGTTTTGTGCACAGAAAAAGGAGTTGCCAAATGTTGAAATCTGTATAGGGATTTACAATACAAAGAACGCAAAGGAAACCAGAACAGCTAGCAGAGAGCTCTTGATTGATATCTTTTCCATTTGGATTCCAATAATAAACAGTCTAGTGTCAAATATGCAGGATATATGACAGCTTTTAATGCACAAAACAAGGAGCTGCTAAATGTCGAGATCTATATGAAGGTTTAGTTTAGAACACAAAAATTCAAGGAAAACCAGAACAGATAGCAAAGAAGGTCTCCCTCTTTTTCTTGATGTTTCCATTTGGATTCTTATTACAATGGACAGTCTAGTGTCAAATTTGCAGTGCATTGACAGTTTTTTTTTTGTGCAGAGAAAAAGGGTATGGTAAATGTTGATATCTATATGAAAAACACAAGTTATACCAGAACAGCTAGCAAAGCACTCTTTCTTGATGTCTGCATTTGAATTCTAATCATAAAATC
>JBBBWG010031419.1:28127-63668 GCA_037176905.1 Azolla pinnata | reverse complement strand
AAAAACACAAGTTATACCAGAACAGCTAGCAAAGCACTCTTTCTTGATGTCTGCATTTGAATTCTAATCATAAAATCGGTCCATTGTCAAATTTGCAGTATATGACAGTTTTTCAGACGCACAAAAAGGAGCTGTATATGTAAAAGAGATAATCAACCATGAATGCCACCAGGTCTCATGTAGCGTTGAACTAAACAACGAAGAAGAGATCATCAACCATGGAAGCTATCCTCGTCACTGTGCAGGTTTTTGAGCTTACAAAACAAAGCAAAAAGAGATGATGAACTTGCAGCACCACATCCAAAGGCAGTTTTGAGAACTGAACAACATACAAGAGATCATCGACCATGAGAGCAAGGTGTGAAGGAGGAGAGCTTACCCATGGGCATCAGTATGGGTTCTGGTGATTTTGACTTTGCGAGAGGAGCCATTGTAGAGCTCCTCGAGCGTGCAGAGGAGCTTACGTTCGATTGGAGGGGCCTTGGAGGTGACCTCGGGAGCAGACCCCAACTCCAGCGCTGAGCTGAAGACCTTCTCCAACGCTCCCTCGAATCCTGCTCGCTTCTCGGCATCGATCTCCAATGGGCTCCTAAACCCGAATACTCCCGCAAACACCTCCATTGCATGATCTATGCTCGCTCCTTCTGATCCACAATCCAATGCGGCTTCGAGCTCCCGGCCCTCGTCGTATGCTCTCCTCTTCTCGGCATCGATCAGAACCTACACACGTAAAACTGAGCGATTTCCCCCTACTCCACAGCATGAAATATTCAGCATGTCAATCCCATCATGCTCCAAAATCATCATCGCCCTGGTGCAGTACAGCAGATGAATGCTGCACCTCTAATTGATCAGGCTGCTGCTTTTGTATGAATTGCATGCCATTTGGGGTGTTTGAATGAAATTTGAAGCTTTTGAACAGTAAAACAATTAGGTACACTTGCATATGTACATGCTTACAATTTCATACAGGCAAACCAATACATATATTCACTGCCTTCCTACTCAAAATGTAGGGTATTACAAGTTCTGTAACAGAATAGACCAGAATTCTGAGCTGTCAAACAAAGAAAACAGCTACAAACAGAGCATGATATGATTATTACAAATTTTCCTCAAACTAGTGCAAACACTGCGCATATTGATCCAGTAATTGGCACTACTAGTCATGGATCTACAGTAAAGTTTGCCCAATGATGAGAGTTACACAAGTCTAATTCGCGGTTACAAAATATTACCTCATATGCGATCGTGATGTTCTTGAAACGATCGATGACAGTCTCTTTGTCTTCTGCAGATTGAGTGTCAGGATGCCATTTCATTGCCAGTCTTCGATAGGCGTTCTTCACCTCATCTTCGGATGCTGGTTTGCGTACTTTCAGCACTCCATAGTAATCGATTCCTGTGCTCATATTTCCTGCTGGATTATTGAGCTCCCCACAATATCCTCTATATGTCAATCATTATCAACCATACCATAATCAGCTATGGCTGATGTGAAACTGATTCATCTCTGGAAAACAATAATGTATCGATCAGAGCCAATAATCTGCGACCGTAATTAATCGGCCAAACTCATTTAGCAAATGATCATGAGCTGTCTCTTATTTGGGGATGTGTGAGCTTAAGAGACAGAACCATTATACATGATGTGGTTGTCAAACTAGATAGGCTCGATGATTGATTGCAGTATAATATCTTCTCAATTCTTGATGACTTTGAGGCGCTTAATCAATCTTGATCACCACGCTATTCGATGTGATCACGGTAGAGCGAAATGCTCCTCAAACTATTTGACATGATCCAATTGGAACCCAAATTTGAGGCCGAATTACATGCCAAAAATTTTACATCGGCTGTTGTCAAATCATTTGAACTCTTGATCATCAATCAACTGATGACTTGAGCAAAAATGGGCAACTTCCTGCTCATCAAATTAGTGATATCTATCGGCTGTTGTCAAATTATTTGAACTCTTGATCATCAACCAACGACTTGAGCAAAAATGGGCAACTTTCTACTCATCAAAATGATATCTATCGGCTGTCGTCAAATCATTTGAACTCTTGATCATCTCTGATGAATTGAGCAAAAATGGGCGACTCCCTACTCATCAAAATGATATCTATCTATTACCTACAGGTGGATATAAAGATAAAAAAGAAATATATACAGATAGATAGATAGATAGATAGATAGATAGATAGAGAGAGAGAGAGAGAGATCGACAGACAGACTGTCAGACAATAGATAGATGATCCTTTTCTCTATCCTTCCATCTGAACCCTGTAAACATTAGTTCTTATCTACGAATGCTTTCAAGGAAGCAGAAAGATTTCTCGAGTTCCCAAGCCTACATTCAGCCAGATCAGTGACATATATACATATACATATACATACTGTAATCATGGTTTCTTATGTACTGAAGCAGGGAAATGCTCTAAATGATCATGGGGCTCAAATGCGGAAAGAGATCAAGTCGCTCTTTCTTCTGAAAACACAGAGACAGAAGAAACGGAGCGGGACATACCTGTGTTCCTGAGCGTGTCTTGTGTTTTTTTCCTCGCTGTGTGACAGGAGGTAGTTGGTAGTTATGTGTGTGCAAAATCTAGTTACATAATATGTAATGCTTCTGTGATTCACTCTTGAATTTACAAAAAATAGCCTTCCCAGGACCCACACTCAAGTAGATTGGATTGCAAATCAGTTAATTTTGCGAGTATTCAAGTAAAATTTGATTGCAAATCAGTTAATTTTCCCAGTATTCAAGTAAATTCTATTGCAAATCAGTTAATTGAGTAAATTTGATTGCAAATCTGTTAATTTTCCCAATATTTGTTCTCTCGGAAACTGGTTCTGGGGTCTTCACTTAGTTTTATCATCATATTTCATTTGTTTCCATTCTCTCAGAAAGCTGGTTTTGGGCTCAGCTTTACTTCAAACACGGCCCTTATCGATGAGCTGGTCGTATTTTGCATATAATCGAATGCCCGCTATTTTGTGTTTTGCAACTTTGATGTGATGGCCGACTGTTTAATCAAAAGCTAGTTTCAAACCAAAGAAATGTACCAAGCTTTTCTCTGTAGACTGCTTTGTCACGATTCTCTGATACGAGAACATGAGAGGTTTTAATCAAGGGAAGGGTTTAGCAACGATCTGTTTGAAAGCCAATAATGCACATGGGAAATCAATGGGATGCAAAGCTCTAATCGTCGTGTTGCTTGTACAAATCGGAATCTAATATCTAATTGCAAATCCTAGCTGGCCATGCACAATCCCTTGTGATTCCTACAACAATCATAGAATGCATCACGAGACACAACGTATCAATGCGTTTGATATATAGCATCGTCAAAACGAGTTAGATGCAACTTTCCATGGCCTAGGAAAAATTTTCCAACAGTAGCGCATTTTAAATGGACAATATCAATCCTAAAATTCCCTCTATCGGGGGAACTTCATTTCGTGAGCAAATCATCATTGTCTCCCCATCTATCCTCCAATAGATCAGTACAAAGACCAAAGATCTACACATGCAAATAAGTTGGGCAGAAAGATGTCAAGTTCAAAACGCAATAAGAGTCATAAAGCAAAAGTCTAAATGCATTAGGCATGAGCTCCAGCAAAGAAAGGTTTCCACCTACAAGTTCTCATGATTGTAATCTTTTCCCGACTGTAATCAACTAGCTATACTTTAATCCATTTTGAAATGTAACATTAGAAATATAATTGGATTTGAACAAGTCACAACCTCCTGACGGGTTATTGCTCACATTTCTTATGTTAAAAGTCTGCCACAGTTTCATCTTTTCATATTTGTAAATGTTATATATCTTTAATATATGCACAATCTATCATATTGTTTTACCAGAGAGCACTGCAGCTTTCCTCCCTAAACTTAGAAGTAGATCATCGAAGCTCTTGCTAAAGGATTCCACTCCTTCTATTTCCAACAAAGACCCAACATCAGACCATTGTATACCCAATTTCTCAATCGCTTCATAGACTTTCTGAGCCGCCTCATAATTCACATCTATAGTTCTTGCAACCTGCCCATGGTCTAAGAAAGCCTCTAGGGCTGCATCTGGCATCGTGGAAACCTGGAAAAATGTACACATACACAGTAAGAAACATAACATCTCAAAGGAAAGGGGCAATGAGGGCATTCACCTACTTATTGTTAACCTCCACAAGGAGATTATCAAGGCTCTTTGTAAAAAGACTTAAATTTCGCAGGAAATGGACGAGGAGAGTGTTTCCTAATCATGACAAAGAGAATCCCGAGGCTCTTTCCAAGACACTTACTATTCTCTATAATAAACATCAGTATGATCTTTCACTCTAAAACAAAGATGCAATGGCATAATTTCTCCATTCTGAAAAAATTCTAGAACAGATGTATTGCCAGAAATCTAGCACAATTCCAGAAGGCATAAATGTTTTCAGTAGAACCTCAGACGAAGTTCTAGATGAGTCTTAACTTTTCGAATCATCACGAGATCTCATAATGAAAAGATGGTGTCAAGTATGTTAAGCACAAAAATTAATTTGTCGAAATACTCACTGTATCTGGACCGATGAGCGGGGAGACATAGAGTGTGTCAGGATAAGCTGGGTTTTTCACACTAGTAGATGCCCATAGTAGCCGTTGTTTCTGGGCTCCACGAGCTTTGAGGGCTTCCCACCTCGGACCGGAAAACTTCTCTTCATAGAGCTTATATGCTAAAGCAGCTTGTGCTAGTGCAGCCTAGTTCAGAAAAGAGCACCATATAAGTTGAACAAGACTTTTCACTAGACAAGAAATAGAAACACCTTGATCTATAAAGAAAGAACAAACCTTTCCTCGCAGTGCCAACGCTTCCTCAGTTCCAATTTCTTCAAGTCTTTTATCAATCAGAGTATCAACTCGGCTTACAAAAAATGATGCTACACTAGCTATCTTGGAAAGATCTGAACTCTCAGAAGCTTCCAATCCTTCCAAATAAGCTTCCATAACAGCCTCATATCTCGGCAAAGAGAATATTAACTAGAGAAGAAAAATCAGTAAGGTTACACTGGTCTAATATTAACACGTAATAATATCAGCTCTCACTGAAAATGGCATTGAAGGACCAAGGTCAAAAAAGTGATTTTTCAATCCCAATTTGAGACAAAAAAGTCGGCTTTAAAAGCAACTAGATCCTCTGTCCAAGTTAAAGATTACGCATCTGAATGCTACACAATCATTTTTTTATCAGATGAGAGGACATCATTGATTAAACCAATTAATACAGAAATAATCTAGAACAGCAGAAACTCTTCTGCTGTTCTCAAACAAAGTCATTTTCCCATAATAGACTATTATTTAAAGAAAAACTTACCGTGACATTCACACTGATTCCCAACGATATGACTGTCTTAATTGCATCGATACACTCTGCTGTGGCAGGTATTTTTATGTGAGCATTTGGACGGTTGACCACTCTATGCAACCATTTAGCCGCTTCAATAGTGCCCTCTGTTTCATGAGCAAGCTTAGGCGAAACTTCTACTGAGACATAGCCATCTTCCCCCTCACTCTCTTGGTAGATGCCATAAAAAAGTTCACATGCATCTTGTATATCCTTCACAACCAGGGCCCAATATGCTTCTTCCACACTTTTTCCTTCTTCAATAAGCTGCCTATGTGACAACACAAAACACATGACATCAAAAGCTAACATGCAAAAGATTGCCAACTATATCTTGTTGAGGATTTCAAACCAGAAACCAGGAATCTAACGCATGTTCAGTGATCATATATCAGCTATAAAAAATGTATATACCACAAAGCCAAATCCAAACATATTACCATGTATCATCAATCTACTTTAGGAACATAAAATAACAATATCAGAAACCTACCTGAATTGCTCATCATATGCATTTGAAGAAGAAATGGCCTTTTGAAAAATCTGCAACATGAATAAACAGGTAACATGTTTACAAAAGATAGCAGAAGAGATGGGCAAAGCCAACTGGTGCAATAATGAGGACATTTAATACCGTGGGGTTGCTTGTTACACCACGGACTCCACTCTCAATCAAAGGCTTCAGATCAGTAACAGGTCTCCGAAGATTATCATACCATGGACTCTGTTTCTGCCCATAGTACAATTCATGCAGCAGGGTCTTCTTAGAAATTCTAGCCCCTCCATCACTGAGACTTGCAGACTGTATTCTGCAATATGTACGATGGAGTTTGGTTTATCCACTGTCTACATTCATTTTTATGATACACAAAACTAATGATAACCTTCAGGCAGCATCCATTAACGAGTTGACTAGGTTCATCTAAGAGAAACAGTAACTAACCAAAAATATATTATATTACGGGGTTCATATGAGAGGAACATGTATAAAAAATGCAAGAAATATTACAATGGTGATCCTAATACGTATTAGAAACAATATTGTTCACGTTCAAGCACGTAAATATGCTATGATGCACACATCAATGCATAATCTTAAATTTTATTTTCTGGGAGTGACAAAAACATCATCATATGCAAATGTGGTTTACATGGGTGGTATAGAGATAAATATTGATGACCTCTACAAAAACTATGCAAAAGATTTCCCGTGCATCTATCCATACAATCAACTACATGTACATCAATATTACACCACCATTGTGCCTATCTATGATATGATGGAAGTCTAATGCTATATAGGAAAATTATCAATCAAAATTCCAGAAAGTGTACAACCTTAAATTTTTAGAACCTGCAGCAGTTGTTTGGATGCGGACTTGAGAGTAAATTCTGCAAGCTGGATCCTTAATCTCGAGAGATCCACATTTTAAACGAGAAGCTGATTGGAGTGATATGCTGACAGAACGGCTACCCATTCTCTCTGTGGTATAAGAACTACTTCTTAAGCACGCCATGGCAGAACAAACTGCAAGTAAGGAGAAACGAAGAAATTTGAGGCAAGCAAATTAAGTCCCCACCTAGAAATTGAAATGAAGATAACACGTTTTAGTTGTTTCTGATATATTTCCTCTCTAAGGTATGCTTCAGTGCATGAAGACCACTCATAAATGGTAAAAGTCAGATATCATAGAGAAATTGTCCGAAACTCTGTGGTGTACAAATGACTTCAAATGTTGTTGCTAGAAGCCGGCAGAATTTTGGCTGGTAAAATCCACTAGGATGTGTAAACAACATCGATTAGGTGAACCAAATTTTTCTGGACTAGAAATATTATACATATAAAATAACTCCGATTTCAAACTTCACAAGTTGCATAAAGAATCCAAAAGCTGAAAAACGAAGGAAATCAATTTTCTAATCATCCGACAGAACATACTAGAAATCTAAAAAGGATCTAAAAGTACGAAATCAACACTAAGATCGGTTTCCAGAAAGCTTCTTGCATCATGCCATGCTAGAAATTGATCATTTATTATGCCATTTATATGCGTACTCAGTAAAGATTCAAACTAAACATGTGATAGCATCGGATCATATTTGTTAGAATGACAAAAGAAAAAAGGAACTATTTTCAACAGTCGTAGTATACGACTAGGAAAGGTAGCGCACATGTATGACTCGCATAATTTCCATGCACATATATGTGAGCGGAAAGATAAAGCTTTTCCATGCATCGGAGAGAACACAAGAGAAGACCCGAAATTCCCCATCCATATCCGTCTGATGAGCATCAGGAATGGAGAAGAACCCTGAAACTACGTTCTGATGAGAAATCAACTTGCAAGTCACACGAAGACGGCGAGAAATTCCCCAACCATACACGTCTAATGAGTATCAGGGATGGAGACGAACCCTGAAACTACTTTCCTGGTGAGAAATCAACTCGCAAGTCACGCGAAGACGATGAGAATTTCCCCGTCCATATCCACCTACTGAGTATCAAGGATGGAAACGAAACAGGAAACTAAATTTCTGGATGAGTGATCAACTCGCGAGTCACGCGAAGAGGATGAGAAACGAACCTGGGAAATCAGAACCCGAAGGCAACGAGCTCTTCAATTGCGCGCGCGGGCGTGCGGGGGTCCGGAAGCTGGTCTTTTATGCAGCAGGAGAGAAATGGCGAGCGATGGCAGCAGCAGCATGCAGAAGAAGAAATGAAGAAGAAGAAGAAGAAGAAGAAGAAGAAAAGAAGAAGAAGAAGAGAAGGGAGGGCATTTATGTAAATACATAATACATAAAAATGAAGAAGAAGAAGAAGAAGAAGGGAGGGCATTTATGTAAATACATAATACATAAAAATGAAGAAGAAGAAGAAGAAGAAGAAGAAGAAGAAGAGAAGGGAGGGCATTTTATATAAATACATAATACATAAATTTGAATTATGTACATGAAAAGCAAAGCCGGGATTTTTTTTCTGGCCTTGTGTCCAGAAATCTTGGATCCAATGGCTAGATACATGATCCTGGTGATGAAAATCATGTGTTATTTTGGTGTGGCAATTGCCCCGAAACTGTCTGTCGATCGGATCGCTCGGTTCCCCGCAATCCTGAACTGCTCGCGGATTTTTCCGATAATCATCAAGCAAGCCTGCGAGTACTTGTCCCGTTGTGCTTCCTCGATCGATCTCGTTCGTAATCTTTCGGCTCTTCCGAGAATGGACCACGTGTGTCGGCAGTTCTCGATCCTTCGCCGGCGACGTGCATGCAGCTCCTCCGAGCAGTTCGGCATATTTCATGGGCCAGTCTGAATCGGCGCGGGGCCGGGGACTGTTCATGTATATATGAACTTAATCTTCTCTCGATCGGTCTTTTGAGAGGCGTTGCTCCTCGTGCCCGAGTCTGTGCTCGAAGCCATGAGCAAGTAAGTCGGGACTTTCGTATCGAACGGCAGAGGATCAATCGGCCAATTCCGATGGCATCTATGTGTGTCTGTAACGGTGGGACCCCAACCTTCGGTAATGAATTCGTCCTCTTTTTCTCGAGTCGAGGGGAACGTGTCGTGTGCTATCACGGGGCACCAATGTCAAACTGAGAGAGAAACTCGATGCCATGCTCCACTGTTATGTCAGAATCGACTAAGTGCAGGCAACCTTGGACCACAGCAAAGCAAACCTAAAAATGTCTCGAGCGATCCGGGTTCTTCCTGCAATGATCGACCGTAGAGTGCGTCAAAAAAAAAAGTGCATGATACAGTTACGAGCGACGAGATTACAAACTACACGACACAGATGACATGGTACGCTGGTTTCCGAAACACAGTGTATTAGGCTGACTATGTGCAGCAAAGCACGGACAAACACGGGAAGCTTGGAGTGTCCATGAAAATAATGCTCAGTAAGAAATGAACGAAACAAAAGTAATGAATAGATAGATTAATGATTTGATATCGATTCTAATTGATAAAACTCAAGGAAGTTACAAGTATTTATATATATACACACACACCGATGATTATGAATATTCTAGTATTGCGTTTAATATAGTACGTGTACACACATTTAAAAATGTCCGTCTGATAATATCGTAACATTGTCCTTGTATTCAAGAGCACCTTTCAGAGGCATGGCTAACAGCAATCTCCAATCGATCAAGGGTTAGCAATCATGTACGATCCTCGCCCAGAGCTAAAGGGAAACACAAGTGGTCAACAATGCACAATTTTCATCGACAACAAGCGATAATAGGAGTGAGCAGCTATGTGTAGTCCTAACTGTGGAACCGGAACGAAAACAAAAGTGAACAGTCGCACGAAACCCTTGCTTGTGAAGAAACTCGAACGAGAATCAGAACAGACATTCCATCCGACGTTGAAATGGGAACATCGATGAGTGTGTTCCCAAACAGTCCTCCTTGGGCTTGGAGGATGCATGAGTTGGCATGCAGACAGCATCGAGAGGCCAGATTTCGATGAACCAAGCAATAGAATACAAGGAAAACATCGGGCCCAAGCTCTCGCCGCAAGTAGTGAAACTGCCAATCTGTCTATGATTCTCGTGGTATGTGATGGGGAGGAAGAGGGGGAAAGAGGAACGCCATCCATGACGTACGGGCTGACGTGCAGATCAGACGCATCGAGATCGCTCCGGATCGGGTTGTGTCACTGTTCCGATCAGAGTCTCCATGTGTTGCTGTATTGTTGATAAAGAATATATAGATCAGAAGCATCGAGATCGCTCCAAGTCCCATCTGCTTTGGGTCGAGTTGAGTCACTGTTCCGATCAGAGTCTCCGTTTGTTGCTGTATTGTTGATGAAGAATCTATAGATCAGAAGCATCGAGATCGCTACAGTCGAGATTTCGCGGGCTGTGGGTCCCACTTGATGAGAGTCTCCATCTTCGGGTCTTCGATCTTCTTTGTATCATTAACTAAATAATATGTTAAGTATTAGTAAGCACCATCTGAGCTTGCCTTAATTCTATTCCTCTTCCCCCTCTTAATTCCCTCCTTCACTTCTTCTTAATCTTCTTCTTAATCTTCTTCTTAATCTTTGTTTAATGTCTTCTCACAGGAAATTAGTTCCCCTAAAATTCGCTCATCGTAATACTGAGTAAATTATATATTTTTTGTTGCTCTCATTATTATTAAATTATAATAATAATAATAAAATTATTATTATTATTATTATTATTACTGTCGTCGTCGTCTTCCTCGCTGAAGCTTCCATGAATCCTGCAGACAAAGAAACAGCGAAGCTCCGGCTCCGATCCGTTTCGTATCTTTCTTCTTGATTCATCGCCATCGCCATCGCCATCGCCATCGCCATCGCCATCGCCATCGCCATCACCAGCATCATCGTCGACGTCTGTCACTGTCGACATCACCTTCGACATCGTCATATTCCCACCTCCATCTCCATCCATCGTCGCCATAACCCTCGCCTCCACCTCCAAACTCTCACCCCCCGCACCCGCATCCTCTACCTCGCCTCCTCGTCCCGTGAATCAGAAATGATCGATCTGAAATGCTCCCTCCCTCGGTCACTAAACCCTACGAATCGCTAGTCAACTTCATCTCTCCCTTGCGTTTCGCCGTTTCTGCATGCCGGCTCCCCGGCGTTCTTGAATCTCCAGGCGAGCATCGCCATTTTCACAGTCTCAAGTTGTGGAAAATCTCGCGGGAACGGCGTCAATTATCAGCTACCTTCTTAGTGTCAAGCCCGCATGGAGCCTTCAGCAGGGCAGCTGGACAAGGCGATGGAAAGTTCTACTTTTGATCCTGTCAATTTGTTACATGCCAGCCTTCCTGATCTGAAAGACAGAGCTCTAAGCATTCAATGCCTCAGACGAAGTCGCACAGTTAATGATAGCTTTCCTCATATGGCAATGAACCGTAGCTTACCTCAGGTTTTCCCCGACCCGGACCTCGACAATGATACCGCAGCTACGAAGCCGTCGATTGAGCCTACACCTGGGGTTCTCTCATCCTCCCCCTCGTTTTATGCTTCAGTCCTCAATGCATTACCTTCACAAGAGCACGAGACTCGCAGCAGCAGTGCAGCTGACATTATTGCTGACGTACCTCCTGAAGATTATTATTCCTCCTTAGCTGTGGCTCCACATGCTTCTTTGATTCACATTGTTATGCTCTATCATCAATCTATGTTAAGACACGGTCTCACAGATGAAGCTTCAAAGATTGCAAGTCTTCTGCAAGGATTAAGAGAACCTGGTGGCACAGAAACAATGAGTTCAGAGCTCCAAGGCATCGACTTGTTGCTCAAAGATGGACTTTTATCATTTTATCTGCGCATCCAACCGTACCTACCTCCAGTTCCCAGCCAGGTATTGCTTAGGTCATTGTATAGCTGGATGGCTTGGATCCGGAGCTCTCAGCTAACTCTTCATAATCTTGGTTGCTTGAAGCATAATATTTTTCACGCATCACACATACTATCAATGATGCAATAAGCATTCAACCTCTGATTTCCAAACAATAATTAGAATTTTAAGTGCCTGAAATTTTATTACGTTATGTTGTTGGATCCATACCATAATTTGCATCTCCTTCTAAAGTGTAATAGAATCCATTTTTTGCAAAAAAATAGACCTATTCAATGTCAAAGTTAAGGTACTAGGAATCCTGGTTACGAATAAATTCCCTTTAAGTTATCTGTATTTAATCATGTGCTGGATTCTGCCACATAAATCATAAAAGTCATTAATGCATCCATAATTATCGTTCCCCTCATAATTTTCCTTTTTCATCTGTAAATTATTAGGCTTGCAAAGAATCAAGGCTTAGATGCATCACATATTTCTTCCTTTGTGGTCAGTAAGTAAAGGCTAATTATAAAATCAGGGATTTTCTGTTCATAATTTTGCTTCCAGTTTTGTTCAAACCCCCAGTCAATACTACACAACATGGGTAACGACCCGTTTCCTTCAATGTTGATGATTTACTGTACGATCAAAATTATTTCTTGTGCTGCTCGTGAATGATGTCTTAATATTTCAACGCGGGATGCATTCCATAACTATAACTTACGAAATAAGATGTTTTCCAGTGCACAGCATTTGTGCTCTGGAAAAGTTCATGGAAGATGTTTAAATGACTTGTCCAGTGAAAACATTAAAGAAAGATGCCAATACGGAATGCGTTTGTTTGGAAACATTGAAAAATGGTATAGCCAACAAAAAGATGTCAAACCATTGAGATCAGAGAGTTATATTCAGTTTTCACTGTTGGTTACTTTTCTGTGAGGGTAGTCGCTTTTTTCTTGTTCGGTTTTTAGGTGTGTGCTCGATATCTAAGAGGGATAGCAGAAGTAAATACTTCATTCATTGTTCACGCCTATTCAATACTGATACTAACATTTTACTTCCACTCGGGCACTTTGTATGATGCTATTTTGGTGATACTTGTCTGATGAAAGTTTTGAATAATTCATATACATCGGATTTAATCTTGGAACTCTGTTTGGAATGCAGATTGTGAAGTTTAAGTCCTTGTCTTACACTACAGATATATATGTTACGAATGCTGCTTATGAAACTATATTAACTAAGGTGAGTAAAGAGTTTTTCCTTCATTATATCCATTACTCTATATGTGAAGTAAATCTAGTAACTGTTAATGGTTAACTAAACCTAACAAAATTAAAAGGATAGTGTATGTTGACGGCTAGTTGACACTGAAAATTTTGTGATTGTACTAGAATCCGATTAGTATTATGGCAAGATTGGGTAGGAGTGTGGTCATGCCTAAAATATTAGTAAGGAATTATACATCTCTTGGTTGGATTTCTCTTAATGATCCTTTTTATGACTGTAGGCCTATTCCCATGCATAATTAACAGTAACATTTACGTAGCAATCATCTCTTTCTTCTTTTGAAAGTGATCACTGGGTAAACATTGTCCGCAGGTTATTTCAACAGCCGATTTCTATACTGTAGATTTCCATTTACTAGTTTGAGAGCATATAGGTGGGGTATGATTACAATTCCGTATTTCCTATGAGATACAAGGCCTGTTTATGCATTGAGTATGCAATATCTCTTTATTCTGCGTTCTCCTTAGTTTCTGTTTTTTTCCCCTTTCTTGCAGATTGTCGAATGTGTACAAGGTCCCTTGGTTAAAAAACAACAGCATGAGAAGGTCAGATTTTTGAAGGACGTTTCAGGATATCTAATGCCTGGTACATTAACACTTGTATTAGGTAAGTCACAGTTGATGATTCCAGCTTGGATCCATCAGAGGAGTTTATACAAGCATGATCCGAACCCCTTTCAATCAGAAAATGTAATGAATGTTTCGTGATATTTAAATATGATTTATATGGGGCGTATTGTAAAATTTGTACCTTCAAGGTCGATAGCCCCACCTGGAAATGAAGATCAAAGTCTCAAAGTATCCTGAGGTTACATCAACTGGTAAAATAGAAGTTTAGAACTTTCATCTGATGGGCTGATAAGTATGACCTAGAAAATAAGCAGTTCTATCAGATCATCTTGTTTAGAAAAGAGATTCTGTGAATATTTGAGGGTAAGAAGCTCAAAATTGAACTCAGTCTAAATTATATTTCCGAGAAATTTCACTCAAGCTAATCATCATCCCTAAAAATGAAGAGTACCAATGTGATTGACATGTGGAATGATGTGACCTATATTATAATTCTGTTCATATGCTGACATCTATTGGCATATCTATATTTGAAAACTTCCTGTTAATGCACCATAGTAAGAGTCACTCAAAAGTGCTGAATGAATTTTTGTACAAAGTAAGCATGGAAAACAGTAAATTTGAATTGGATTTTGCACATTTAAACGATAATGGGCTGGGAATCATATGATAAACCTTGTTTGTAAATTTTAACTGGTGATGAGTATCTAATAAATAAATAAAATCCTCTGCCCTCTTTGATGCAGGCCCACCTGGTTGTGGTAAGAGGAGTCTACATCGTCTTCTTTCTGGACATATAACTAATTACGAGGGACTGATCACATATAATGATGAGGATATAAGAAATATACCAGTACAGGATCTGGCAGCAATGGTAGAGAGTTTGGATAATCATCTTCCTTTTCTCACTGTAAGGGAGACCATTGAGTTTGCAAGGAAATGCCTCTTAACATTTGGACCTAAACAATTTGGACCTGAGTTGCTTGAGATTATGGGTGATGCCTTAAACGTTGGGCAAGATCCCAAGGTTGAAATAGTTTTAAGCATGTTGGGGTTGAAGCATGTAGCAGACAGGTTTGTTGGAAGTTCATTGAACCCTATCATTAGAGAGGATGAAAGACGCATATTGACTGCAGCTGAAATGTTTGCGGGTGTCCATGCTGTCTACTTTTTGGATGAACTGAATACAGCTGTTGAGGATGCAGCAACTTATGATCTACTGACTGCAATAAGAATATTTACACGTGTCCGGCAAACAACTTTTGTCGCATCCCTTTTCCAACCATCTTGTGAAGTTTTTGACCTCTTTGATCGATTGATCCTTCTAAACCAGGGAAACATAGTATATCAGGGTCCTCGTCAAGATGCCTTGCCGTATTTTGAAAGCATTGGGTGAGAAACCCTCTGGACTGAAATCATCTCCCAGCTAAGGGATGGCTTATTTTGTTTTGCAAGATGGCGTTTTTTATTTTTTTGAAGGTTGCCAATACCAATGGCCCCATCCTTGTGGGTGAACAGTACTGTATACGTAACTACTGTTTGGAGTACTTGTTTTTTGTATTATTTCAGCTTCTCACTTTGCTGAACTGAAATAATCCATTTCAGGTATGAAAAACCAAAGCATGTTAGTATTGGAGAGTTTTTGCAAGAAGTTACTATGGAAGATGGAGTGGCATATCTTAGACCTGGATTCAAACAGATGAACCTTGAAGACTTTGTTGATGCTTATAAGAATTCAAACATGTATAAAGATATTTGCCGAGTCTTGGAGAGTCCAGAGCTTGTCCAGGAGTTATGGGTTCAGGTAGACATCTTGGCAAACAATTTTTCCGTCTTAATCTAGATGCTGTAGGTTTCAGTCGTCGAATCAGTATGCCTATTTCTTGGATCAACCGGTCTCTGTTAAAATGGCCCGAAACATTGTCACTGAGCTGAAAGTTTGTTCTCAGCACAAGTAGAAGATTCAGTGATATTGGCAGCTCTGGAAATCCCAATGTTTTTATAGTGTATCAAGCCTGTGACATCTCATTTTTTTTAAAAACTGAACAAAGGCTTCAGCAAAAAACCATGTCATATCATTAACACCAAGCATGAATTTCCTTGCACTGCATCATTTTCCATATAACAAACTGGGCATCTATCTGAAAAAGATTCATAAAATTCTCTGAGAATACTAAAAATCAAATTTAACTGCTCAATTTCTTCAATTCACCATTGGAGAGGTTTAAAATAAGTGAAGAAAGACATGCTAACGATTCACAGAAACATTTTATGATATTCAAGATATCTTATCAACCAAATATTTGTTTTTGTCCTGTACAGTGTTACAGCTTCCATTTTAAATAGGTAACCTGAACTCTTTTTAATCCTGGAAACAGTTTCAAAGCAAAATTCCGAGGAGCTCAAAATTTGTTGTTTTAGTTTGGCAATTAGCTAAATAAGCATCACATTAAAAGGCTCAGTGAGCCCAACCTGACAGTAGGCAAAAACGGCTGTAGAAATGAGGGGGAAATTTTGAAACACTCACTTGTATCGAGAAACCATAGCCTAGGTTTACCTTGTTTTCTGTGTAATGATCATTCACACTTATTTTTGTTAGTATAAATAATCTAGAATTAATATTTAGATTCACATTACAGGGAGGTTAGAAATAAGTTGCCCCTTTGTTGTTTTTTTCAATATTGTATAATTTTTGGTAGCTGTTCTTTTGTAGGGCTCTCATCCATATAAAGTGGATCCAGTAGAGCTGAAAGTTCAGCCACCTTATGTCGATTTAGCAGTATCCAACAAGGATATAAATGCGGTCAACATTTCCATGGATCACACTACACGAGTCCATTTCAATGATAAAATTGTTGCTTTTGGTGGTATTGAAGAGCAGCTCCAATACATTGGTACGCTTGATCCTTCAAAGCTATTAATTCAGAACCTGCTAAACAATTTGGAGCAATCCATTCAGCCTGTTCGGTTACAACTAGAGAGAAAATTCATAAAGGTTATCTTTATTTGTAAACATATTCTGTCTAATGGTGTTATTGTCGATTCAGAAGCTGTACAAAGTTCAACATTTCTGCTAATAGTTCTTTTGTCGTTTAATAATTTCTTGTAGATAGACCAATTGTTTGGAAAGCTTCATGGGAAATATGTCCTTGATTGGAAATCAGAAGTGCTTCATTTGACAAAGCGTGAACTGAAGGTCACATATCGTAATACGTTTGGCCTGTATGTGCGGGCCTTTCAAGTATGTACATTTCCATCTGTTTATAATAAGCAAACTTACGATGGAACATTCCTGGTATTAGATATTTCTTAAATTCGTAATCTGTTACGAAAATTCGTATTTCAGGGCCCCTGACCAAATAAGATCTATTTCCAACCTAGAAGGAAGAAAGAAACAAAAACATCTTATCAGGGGCAAAAATGTCTCATGAGACTAAATATGACATCCTTTGAATGATGTCTTGTATTTCAGAGCCCCTGACCAAAATAAGGGCGTTAAATCACAAATTCAGATACAATTTCTTACCTTTGACATTTCCTCAACATGTTTGATCTGTGTTATGCTGGGATAATGGCCATTATCTGTCCAATATATGAAAACTATGAATACCTTCATATCAGATGCGTAAAGAATGTTTATATGTCTATCTGCATGGGAAATTCTATATAAACTTTGTATTTAACAAGTACAGACAAGCTCTTAGTATTTGATGGAACTTTTGTTTTGCTTTGGGTATATCGTTCCTTCTTTCTGAGGAAGACGGTTTTTTTCAGGAAGCAAAAAAAGACTTAGAAATTTCAAAAAGCTCTCAGAATTTAGATTGTGCATGGTGTGAAGATTGTAAAAAATACCTGTCTTAGTTGGCGACTGGCATATAGGTTAGGTGGTGGAAAACTCTGTAAGTAACAAAATAGAAGCTAGGAACCATGTAGTTTTCAATATATGAGATAAGTGATTCGTATATATGTGAAAGGGTATTGCTGCTAACCGTCAAAATACTCAATTATCTGTACCAATACTCCCACAGACCATGATATTGCTGCCAAACCTTAGTCATCCAGTATGTGATTATTAAAACAGAGGGTGTTATGGAAAAATGGTAATTTTTCCCATGTAATTTTCATTTGTTGTTAACTTTAATGGGCTTCATTGTTGGCATGTTTACCACGATTCACATTATTGCCTGCAATATACTTACATAGTGTAGTTTCATATGTGTAAGTATGGAAAGATGTCCCAAATATCCATGGTGACTGTACACATGGAAACGGAACAAAAGTTGCATTACATAAAGTAGTTCAGATCCATGCATTTTTTCTGTAGTTTCAAGATGAAATGGAAGATGGATTTCCTTTCTGCACATTAAAAGTGTGTATCTCAATGCAGCCAACACACATATTTATATGTGTGATGTGGCTCCCTTAAAATCTATTGATAATACTGTCATCTATTTCAGGAAAAGGATTTGATGTTCTTATTAAACATTGTGTTGTAGGTTTTGATTCTCAGCCTCTTCATTGGATTCCTCTTGTTTAGAGTTAAGAATGATGCAGATCAGGCAAATATGAATCTCTATCGAACTGCATTCTTTGTTTCAATCCTTAACATGACGAATATTAATGTGGGCCAACTTCCTAATTTGATGGACGAAAGGAACGTTTACTACAAGCAGAAAAGGGCTAATTTTTTTCGCCCCTCGTCGTACACTCTTGGAAAGATACTGGGCAGCATGCCTTTCTCTTTGTGCGAGGTTTGTACCTGTTTTCCTTTGTTTATGCATTTGTATTTATGATATGCATTAAATTTATATGAGACCTTGATCTAACATACCTTAGCTATCAGCGTATCATAAATATAATATGAAATATACACAAACGACACCATCTAACACAGGTCATGGCAGGAGAGACTACCTATCCACATGCTTGGTCTTTTTTTTAAAAACTTGTAAAGTACAAAGCTAAATTGAATTGCACAAATTACTGCCCTCATGCAGGCAATAGGATCCCACAGAAGTAGAAATAATGTCTTTTCCTGTCTATAACCAAGGTAATATCCAAGGTGATTCCGGATTTTTAAAGTAATTACCATGTTTTGGCATGTATGTTGTCTATTTATAGGCATTTTCATGACCTTGATCAGTTCCTTTCCCAAAACTATAATCTGATACTACCTAGATTCTGACTTTAAAATAACAAAGCAGGTGAATGAGATTTTTCAGCTAAAGAGAACATAATTAATCCACGATTTTTCATCACAGGCATCAATATGGACGTTCATAGTTTATTTCTTAACAGGCCTGAGCATTACAAGCGGAGGTTGGCATTTCTTTGTTTATTATCTGGTGGTTATTTTGACAGTTCTAAATGGAGCATCTATGGTTAGATTTTTCAGCTTTTTTGCTCCTACTAAAGAGAAGGCTGGCATGTTTATAGGTATATCAATCTTTGTCTAGTTGAAACTCACATTATGGGGTTGATATCTGGCCTAGATCGTGAAAGATTTCTTTAGTTCTGGCACTGTTTCTGATGAGATTTCTGGATGACAGGTCTTCTTGTGGCAATTTTTGTTTTGTTTGCTGGTTTTTTATTACCTCGGTTTAAAGTTCCAAAATATTGGCTTTGGGTATATTACATAAACCCCTTCCAATGGGCTATAACAGCCATGGTTATTAATGAATATAACTCCTCCAATTATGCACAATTATGCAAGGATGTTCCAGATCTGAACAGAATTCCCCAATGTGCTGGTAGACCAAATGACACAGTTGGTCATGCCTTCCTTGTTAGGGGACAGTTCTATACGAGCAACTACTGGATTTCTGTTGCAATAGCTGTACTTTTTGGGTGGATAATGCTTTGGAATATTTTCAGCTATTTAGTAATCTTGAAGTTGGAGCATGGAAAAACAATCACGAAGGTTCAACTTGCTGAGCCAAAGGTAGGTTAAAGCGATATTATTTGAGGCTCGTTACATATTGAATCATCTCAAAGAAACACTCCATTTTAATGGATGTAAGTTATCTTGTTGAGAATATTGCCATTATTGATATTAAAAAGTGAAACTTACCAAAATTAATGGGATCCTTGATTCTGTGCAGGGGAAAGTAAATCTTGAAATAAGTCTACGGGATATTGAGTCTTCAACAATAGAACTCTCTCATTCAGTATTTCCGATTACATTCTCATGGCATGAGCTGAATTATGATGTTATGATACCTTCGTTAAAGACTCCTCGCACTATCCTTAGCTATGTCTCTGGATGGGGAGAACCCAACGATATGATAGCACTTCTTGGAAATCATGGAGCAGGAAAGACAACACTGCTGAACTGCCTTGCAGGTAATTTAGGGCATGCCTCATGCTTGAACCATCACTTTAAGGATCAATTGAAATGATTTTCTTTTAGCTAAAAAGGGATGGCCACCTTAGACTAGGTTATTCACCCAACCCTTGTATTTATATCATTAACTTAGCCAGAAGCGCTTTAGATGCCTTAAAAATGACATGTCAAGAAATCATGTTCTTTCTATGAGGCTAATCCAATTCGACAAATTTACAAAGGGATGACAGATACGAGGAATTTACAGTGACCATCCCAAGCATCCAAACCAGATTTTTATTGCTTGTAATGTGGCAGCTGGCCTGACTTATGGCTAAAACTCTTTTAGGTAGTGCGACATCTAGTCTACCACAGAACAGAACGATTTATTTCTCACGAATATAAAGTTTAAACTTACGAAGTCTGTATACAGCTAGGGGATGATACTGCTATTCCATCTACGAGAGAACTAAGAGATTTATTCCTTTTCGTTTGAAGGTCATGTACGTCTTAGGAATATCAACTGTGGACCTAGAAAGTCTGTGCATTGGAAGCTTTGCAATATTACTCGGACTATAATCTTCTAAACGTCTGGAATTCACCAATGTATTTTCTTACAATATCTGTGAATTTTGCAGGCAGGAAGATTCTGAAGGAGCGACTAGGAGGTCAGATACTAGTAAATGGTTATCCAAAGGTGCAAAGTGATTTTGCCCACGTTATGGGTTACGTGGATAAGATAGATGCTTACTCCCCATATATGACAGTTAAAGAGATTTTAATTTACAGTACAACAATGCGCCTGGGGAAATTGGCCTCGAAACAAAATAAAATGAAATTCGTTGAGGAGGTAATCTACTTAGCTTTTTCAACACGGGTTGCTTTATTTATCCAGAAATATTGTTCAATTATTGAATGTTAATACACATAATTGAGTTTGAGTTGATGTAACTTAGGCACTGAACACTCTATATTATGAGTTCTAACCTATTTTATTCAAGAGTTCTAGGAAACTATTTCCAAACTACAAACGATCTTTGGATGCTGGTTATTAATCAAGTAAATGTCCCTATTCATTCAGCTATAAGTTAATAGCTGTCGAGAAATTTTGGAACAGCCTTTGCTGGGATAAAATGTAATAATTTGCAATCTAGTTGTTGATGTTGAATTAATGCATTTATTAACTAATTAAATGAAATTTATAGATGCCAAACAGTGAGCCCCGCATTAACACTGCTGTTAGGAATATTTGCTTGTAAGGAACTCAGGACCTGCAGTTCTTGTAAATAGAAGAGTGCTACAGTGAGAATTGTTTGACACAGTATATATACAGTCGAAGTTGTCCAACTCAAGTAGTCTCTTGTGACGAAATTTTCTCATCAAAGAAATTTGCATTTTTACGGAGCAGGCCTTGGAACTTGCTGGACTCAAGAATTTGGAGAACACTCTTGTCATTTCTTTGACCAATGACTTAAGTCTTGATAAAGAAAAGCGTCTGGCTATTGCCACAGAATTGGTTGCCAATCCGAGTGTACTATTCTTGGATGACCCCCTCAAGGCTCTTGATAGTTTAAATGCTGTCCAGATTGCAACATGCCTTAAGGTAATTCTTAGTTTGTCTATTAGAGTTTTGAGAATCATGCAAATGCTATCTAGTTCTGATACTTAAGGATAACTTTTTCTTGTCTCGCAGGGAATAGCAAACTCAGGCAGGCTAGTGATAGCCACTCTGCAGCACCCAAGTCAACGCATACTGTCCATGTTCACAAAAGTTCAAATACTGAAGGGTGGTGAAACGGTATATTTTGGACCGGTTGGTAGCAATGGTGATACGGTTAGAGTAAGTTTCCCATTTTATACTTTAGTCAGAGTTTCAGGGAGTATAATGCTAGAACAATATATGATCATGATACAAGTGTATAAGTCATGAATATATTTGTGAATATCAAGCATTCATCCAACAAGTAACTATGGAGTACATAGGAGTGGTGTTTAATATTTATACGAATCTCAAATCTCAGTAATTTAATACTCATAGTGTCAAGGTAATGGCTGTGCTGCCAGATGTGGTGTCCCTACTATAGACCTAGTGTGAGGTTTATGCTCGATCTTTGCCCAGTTTACTATTCTGATATGTTTGAGGTTTTCACTTGCAAAGTTTTATCAAGATTTCCTATCAGGTTCACCGTCTCGAGGAAAAACACTTCTATTGCAACACTTATCTCATGAATATCCGTAAACCTAGTGTTCTTAACTTTTTCATATGTTAGATTGTCCAAACTCATTCTTTGATTACCAAAACATCAAACGTTAGGAGTATTAATCAAGGAGCCCAAACAAGCTCTTTTTCTTAGTGTAGTATTTTTGTTTAAGAACCCAGCTAGGTGGTAAAAGCAGGAGAAGCGTGAGATGAAAAGCTTAGAACATGCTACAACAAAGTTCTAATTTGAATTGCCAAACTTTCTGATAATGGCAAATAGTGATAGAGTCTAATTGCGATTACTGTGCTCCATGCTTTCTGATATGTAGATATATTTCGAGGCCATACCAGGCACATCCCCCTGTCCATCAACTAAGAGTGTTTCAACATACATTCTCGACATGATTGGAGATGCTAGGACATACAGGAGATCCATAAAAGATTATGCATTTGAATATCGTGTCAGTGAATTGGCTTTTCAAAATCATAAATTCCTGCAGCAGCTCCGGCGGTCAAAAACTCAAAATGTTTCCGAGTTGCATGCACAAAAATATGCTGCACCTTTCACAACAATGCTTTTCCAGACAATGATGACAATTCAACGTCAATATTGGAGAAATACCAATTACAGTTGGGCACGATTTATTAGTTATTTGATAATGAGCTTGTTGCTGGGATCAGTGTTCTACAAGATTGATGTGCATGACAACGCTGGAATGAACTCTCGTGCTGGAGCTATCTTTATTGGTTGTGTGCTTGTAGGCTTAACAAGTGCACAGAATGCCGTTCCTCTGGTGATTCAAATGAGGGATGTCCTTAGGAGGGAAAGAGCTGTTCATCAGGCTCGTGTTTCCATGTACAACATTGCTTTTAGCTTTGCAGAGGTAACTCTCATCTGCTTATTTTGTCCAAATTTCTGCATGACAACGAGAGAACAGGCAAATCTTATTGTTGGCATGTGTGAATCTCTTTCTTGATTTTGCAGATTCCTTATTTGATGGTAGCCACCTTCATATTCTGCTCCATATTTCTACCCATGACTGGAATTGCAGTCGAATCGGCAGCTCATTTCTTCCAGTTTTGGTTTATTTCCAGTGAATTCTTTGTGGTGATAACATTCTTTGCAATATTTTTGACGGCAGTCGCACCCAAACCTCAGGTAACAACATCATGTACAAGGCACGTATGTATGAATGATGTCTCGATCGGACAGCTAATGTTTGTTTTTTTTTTTGTGCCTCATTTGCTCTATGCACAGATCGCCTCCGTATTGATTCCGGTTATTGTTGGAATATGGGTGGCAACCGGAGGTTTAGTTGTGCCGAAACGGAAGCTACTCAACCAATTTATCTGGATATATTGGATGAATCCTTTACAGTATGCATTAGATGGGCTGACTTCAGTTGCCTTCTACTGTGATGTGAACAAGCCCACATGTCTGAATGCCGGTAGAAATCCAGCATGTGCATCTAACCCTGGTGCATGCCCTTATTGCAACTGTGCCCGTCTTTCGGATAGCCCAACCAATGCCTTCGTGTGGACGCAGATCTCCTTCAATCGGAGCCTCCATTACAACCGGGTCCCGTATGACATGCTGGCGCTCTTTCTATCCGCAGTTCTGATACGGTTTCTCACATTCCTGGCCCTCAAGTACATGAAGCATTACAAGAGGACTTGATCTGTATGGCATGGATCCTAGCGCCGGAGATTGTCAGGTCAGCACTTCATTCGAGTTTTTTTCAACTGTCTCGCCATGCGCCGCAGTGTAGAAACAAGCACGACTATGCAGCATTAGACATCAACCTGGTTACTGCAATGGCGTTTGTGTAGTCGAGGTACTCCGAAACAAACTACAACATCAGGTGTGTATTATACATGATCATCGGTCGACTATACGATCGCTGGAGAGCTCTTATGCCTAGTGATTGTCGGAACCTTGGAAGCCTTCGATTGTAACACAATCGATGTCAAGGTACGCACAATACAGTTGTATATTGACATATATCGACACCTATCATGTGATTGTATGTATATAGGTCTCACCCTTGGGTGGGGAAGTTTGCTGGGGTGGGAAGTTTGAACCCGAGCAAACTTCCGCATGAAGTTACTCTTACATGTTTACGAGATTCGAGTCTTCTTATGGATATTGTTTGGCCTAGTATTTCGGGAGTTGGGTTTGCCAAGGCGATTGACCGGTGATGGTCAACATGCCGTCGTCGCCCTTTCCAGACATCTGTCATCGATGATGAACTCTTGGATATATATAATAACAAGGATGAGCTCAAAAGAGAAGAAAAAGAAGCCATGCTTTGTTCATAATGCAGAATATAAATCATCGCCAGAATGGCGGTGTTTTGAGAGCGAGCCCATGAGCTCTTTCACAATCAGACAAAGAACCGGCTTCTTCTTGCTTTGGTAAGGTCATATCAATGCTTTTTGTCTGAGTGGTTGGGTAATATCCTATACTCTCACAATCATATGGTTGCCAAGCTATATAGATTTTTTCCCTCCAGATTCCATGCAAGTCGAGACGACATCTGGGTGTGGGGTGGTTATGTACAGAGCTCATGGTGAAACTAACTACCATGATGTGATGTGATGTGAAGAATGCATTTCGCTCTCGACTAAGCGAGTGACATGGTGGTCGGTTAAAAATGTATAACAGTTGCGCATAACGGATTTGATGATACTGTTGTGCGTTGTCTTTTGATTGAGCCAACTTCGAACCGATCCCACTCTCGGGGGCTGTCAACGTTATGGAACACAAGACCCTGTAGATTCACAGCAAGGGAAGGAAGAGTCATACTAATTTTTAGAATCGACCAATGTTAGCGGATGAAGGATCGATAGACCCCCCTATCTTCTTCTTCTTCTTCTTCTTCTACAAGAAATTCGCTCGCTAAAGATGTATGAATCGGAATGAGGTTGATGATGTAAAATGTGAAAAGGACTGGCCATTAACGGATTCAATCGGCCACCAACAATCACTCAAGGAGTGTAGCTATCGTCTATCTGTCTCTGACCTTCTCTCGATGCCAATCTAATCTGACCTTCTTCTAGCATGCAACATATGTATGTAGAGATGGATGAATGGATGGAGTCTTGGTTCTCCATCATCATCATCATCATCATCATCATCATCAACAACAACAACATCGTTGTCATCATCGTCGCTATTGCCGTCATCATCATTATCATCATCGATCGATCGATCGATTCGTGGAGGGTCAACCAAAAGTCTTCTGTAAAATTAATCCCCAAAGGTTTTCATCAGTTAGGGGATAATGGGAAGGGAATATCGCTAGCTCAACATGTCTGTATCGTCGTGTAAAAAGCTCTGCACTGCACTGCATGCATGGGCGAATCGCCCATCTTTTCCGATAAAAAGGAAAGGAGGGGGGGGGGGGAAAAAACTACTACATTGAAAGTGAGATTCTAACTAGTCGGAGAATGATCGATCGAAGCTCTCTTTTTTGCTTGGGGATCGGCATTATATACGTGTCTAGCGCCCAACTTTGACGATTCTCTAACTAACTATATCTCCTTTTAACCGATTCTGTTCTGTCCTCCAGAAAACCTTAAAAACATTCCGGCTATCGCAAGAGTACAATCTTTTTGAAGGGGAGCAGAAGTCAAACGTGGTAAGCGACAATGTGTGCATAGATAGATAGATATATATAGATATATATAAAGAGATTTCGCTTCTCTGCGTTATAGTTTAAAAAAAACATCTGCACGGTGGCTTATTCTCTCGACTGATCTGTATCTGTCTGGGGATCTCGCGATCCGACAGATGTAATAGAGCTTTTCCTTTTTTCTACGATAGATTAGCACTATCCGTCGGGCCAACAGGTGAGAGCGATGAAGGGGTGCAAATCAAAGAGTAACGACAAGATCGAGACAGACGCTAAATCCATAAATCTTCCTAAGAGAGAGACTGGCGTAACGAAGAAGAACCTTAGCCACAAAGATTAATGATACAAGGCAACCACCGGAACAGAAGGGCAATAGGAAAGATCTATTTCTTTAACCGTCTTCGTCATGGGGCACAAAGCATGTGATTAGTTGTCCTCGAGAGCAGAAAGAAGTGAGAGCTCTCTTCTGTGCCTTTCCTTCCTTCTTTCCTTCGACTCCAGACATTCCTTGCTGATCTGGGCACGGTTATTTTCTCCGGCTTCTCGCTCGGTGCTTCTTCAGTCTGCCCATCTGCCGATCGACAAGTGGTCGAATCCCGCTGCATCAGAGAAGCCGATAAAATAATAATACTAATACAGACACAACAGAGTGTTTTGGAATGCATGCGTAGCTTCCGATCGTGTCTTCTTCTGTCGGATCGCTCCACAGACTTTGGCAAAAGCAAAACAGCCCACCAGACAACAGACACACAAAATTTAGCCGAAACCATCATACACGAATAGATAACAAAAAGTTTAGCAGAAACCATCATAATACACAAATACATAACAGAATTTAGCAAAAACCATCGTACACGAATCCATAACAAAATTCAGCAGTAACCATCATACTACACGAATCCGTAACAAAATTTAGCAGAAACCATCATGCACAAATGCATAACAAAAAACTTAGCAGAAACCATCATACACAAATCCATAACAAAATTTAGCAGTAACCATCATATACATAACAAAAATTTAGCAGTAACCATCATACTACACAAATACATAACAAAACTTAGCAGAAATCATCATGCACAAATACATAACATAACTTAGCAGAAACCATCATGCACAAATACATAACATAACTTAGCAGAAACCATCATACACATACATAACAAAACTTAGCAGAAACCATCATGCACAAATCCATAACAGAATTTAGCAGAAACCATCATGCACCAATGCATAACAGAACTTAGCAGAAACCATCATACATAAATACACAACAGAATTTGGCAAAAACCATCATGCACAAATCCATAACAGAATTTAGCAGTAACAATCACACAAACACATAGCAAAATTTAGCAGAAACCATCATGCACGAATTACATAACAAAACTTAGCAGAAACACAACATTAGCATCATCATCATCATCACCATCACCATCATCATCACCACCACCACCACCACCATCATCACCATCATCATCATCATCATCATCATCATCATCATCATCATCATCATCATCATCATCATCATCATCATCATCAGAGAGAGTAGTAGAACATTGTGGGGTCCAAGGAAAAGCAAATTGATTTTTTTTTACAAGCAGTGAAAGTTTTGAATCTTGGGTTGTTAGAAGAAGAAGAAAGAAGAAAGAAGAAAGAAGAAGAAGAAGAAGAAGAGAGAAGAAGAAGAAGAAGAAGAAGAAAGATTTCTCTAAAGACAGAGACCATCTCTGTCGCCATGTCTCTGAGCTCTGTGCTCTGCGTGTGTATATATATACGCCCCCGTCCGTGTGCAGGTAGCGATCGTCTCTGCTCTCTCTTTCCCCCTTCCTCCGGCCCCCATCATCGGCAAGCAGCTCCAGCTTCCCTGCACCCCATTGCACAACTGCCTTGCTTCGCTTTGCTTGCTGATGGATCGCCGCTTCGCCTCCTTCCGGCTCGATTAGGGTTGTGGTGTGGCCCTCCCCGAGTTTCCAAAGGCGGCAACAAAGACTGACAAGAAGGGAAGAAGAAGAAGAAGAAGAAGAAGAAGAAGAAGAAGAAGAAGAAAGAGAGGCGTAGGGCGGCAGTGGCGTTTGAAGAGAGAGAGAGAGGGAGGGAGGGAGAGATCATGGGCAGGCAACCCTGCTGCGACAAGCTTGGACTGAAGAGGGGACCGTGGTCGCTGGACGAGGATCGGAAGCTCGTCAGCTTCATCATGCGCTATGGCACCCATGGGTGCTGGAGGGAGGTGCCAAGGCTTGCAGGTAGGTACACATCACAATTGTATACATATATATGCCTCAAGGGTTAGGGTTAGGGTTAGGGTTAGGGTTAGGGTTAGGGTTAGGGTTTAGGCTATCTATCTATCGCTATCTCGTGCTTCTCTTCATTGGAATCAGGTAATGTAGCTCTCTAATCTAACACTTCTGATCTAACACACACCACAAGCTGATCAAGCACTGCGAATGTTTGATCAGACGACTATGCACGATGAATTCATCCAATGCCATGACCAATTTCGATCAAGTCCGATTCAGTAGTGACCCAAATCATCTTCTTGGTATGTTAGTTGGGGAGTGAGTTAGGCTTCATGTTTTGTATGCACCACTCTATCAGTTTCTCTGCCAGGAATGTGCATGATCAGAGCATTTTTACAAAACCCAATCTAGGAATGCTACAATGCACAAGTTCATCTCAAATGAGAGCTGCTCATTACAGCTATAAGCTGGTTGTGCCTCCCTCTTATCTTGTTGATCGAGGTAGATATTGCTCAGCCGATGCCGAAGCTGTATGTTAATTGTCGAAGCACTGCTACACAAGCAACATGTGTGCGTAGTAGAGAGCATTGTATGCACCATTGCCATGATATGCCAGATTGAGCATCAAACAAAGGCTAAACACCTAAGCCCTGAGTGCTGTATGTGCATGGAATTCAAGCACTAAGAAGAGTGTGCTGAGTGAGGGAATGAGTCGTAGTTTGTGTAACAAACGATGCGCTTCAACAGGATTGTCGCGGTGTGGCAAGAGCTGCCGGCTCAGATGGACCAATTACCTTCGGCCCGACCTCAAGCGTGGCCATGTCTCCGATGCTGAAGAGAAGCTTATTATTGACCTTCATGCAGCCATTGGGAACAGGTATGCACCCACATGCACACACAACCTTTTACGCTAGATCGATGCATCCCCCATCTTGTGTTCTCTTCTGTGCATGGAGCTTGTGCGATCCGCAGAATGCAAGTTTTTTTCTTTTCAAGACGATGGGTGATGCTACTAGAATGCCTATAGATAGTGGGAGATCTGACTAGCAGATGGACAGATTCATCAGTGTCTTTCCTTTTTTTCCCTCCTTCAAAGAGAGGGCAACGAAAGAAAACGAAGCGGCTTCGGTAAATCCTACCAAAGTGTGCCTCCCAAAAGTTTGTTTGGTGTGATCGTGACTCTGCGAAGAATGTAACACACATGTAGTAATGTGGGATCCTGAGGGCCATACAAAACTTGAAAACAAAACTCTCATACCATCATCACAGCTTGGTGGGCAAGTTCCGGCCAATCATACTAGCCTCAGCTTGGATGACTGCATTTCCAATCAATGCCTATCGTAGCAGCATTTGCAGAGCTGATGAAACTCTCTTTAGATTGAGCACCATGATGCACAGGCAGAAACACTCTGAAGTCATTCATGCCCCATGTGCTAATACTTGCTGTTTGCTGGCTCGCCAAATAGTCGCAATGGATGTTTTTGTGATACAAATGCACGATGATGTTACCTGCAGATGGTCTCGCATCGCAGCGCAGCTTCCAGGGCGCACCGACAACGAGATCAAGAATTACTGGAACACGAGGATCAAAAGGAAGTTGAGGCAGATGGGGATCAACCCGATGACGCATGAGCCCCTGATGGACGGTGATTCGAGTACCAAGAGCAACAGGAATAATAAGGCAGCGGCATCGGCAGCATCCCAGTCCAGCAGCAAAGGTAGCAAGAAGAGAAATGCTAAGCAACAACTTGTTGCTGATGACCATGGCAAGAGCCAAGCCGAGAACCAAGCTGCTACTGCAGCTGCTGCAAATACTGCTAATGCTGCAACTAGTTCTACTACTGTAGAGCTTCCGGGCAAACCTGTCCTCGATAAGAAGGAGCGATTGGAAGCAGAGAGCAGAGAAGCCCACCGTCGAGTTCAAAAGATGAGACTCGCCCTTCTCGCCTTCAGGCGTCGGCTCCTGCAAAGCAACAGCCAGAGCTCTCCGAACAGCGTCTTGCCCTTGTCTCATCAGCACTACCATCATGCAAACATCGGCGACAACTTCATTCCCAACAGCGTTCTAGCAAGCGATGTTGGGGATGCTACCAGTGCATTGTCGAATCGTGCGGTGGTGAAAGAAGACCGTGAGCCGAGTATTCATCAACACTCCGCAGCTCTGTTCCCAGCCATTGACAACCTTCGCTTGAGCCACACCACGATGCTGCGAGAACCGAGCAGCCCCTCGACCACCTCTTCTGCCCTTGTCAATGGCCCTACACATTCCTTGGATATGGGTACAAGCTGCAGGGTTTACGGAGACGCGCTCAATGTCGATTCGGATCCCAAGTATGGCCTAGA
This sequence comes from Azolla pinnata, assembly GCA_037176905.1. NCBI lineage: Eukaryota > Viridiplantae > Streptophyta > Polypodiopsida > Salviniales > Salviniaceae > Azolla > Azolla pinnata. Next base: position 33,357 of record JBBBWG010031419.1, on the reverse strand, counting down.
TGAAGAAGCATCATCCTTCGAAGCAAGCGCAGCAGCTTCGTGCATTCATGATGATGATCGGCTACGCTCCAGCTATTGGACTCTGATGGCCAAAGGTATCATGAACATGGGTGATTGTCGGCTCCCGAAGGACATGGTCGACCTTTACAGTACCATGAACGATGCTGATCTGCCCAAGGCTGCTTACGATACGACTTATCCTGGAATGCTTTCTAGCTACCAGAGCTATGGAGAGGCACTCATCGGCACAGCTTTGGATGAAGATGACAACTCTGCAGCCGGGATGCTAGCACAGGAACATGGCTTGAATGATTCTCATGATTCATCGACATCGTGGAGTATGATACTACAAAGCCTATTGCATGGCAATGATCTGACGCAGGCTATCCAGAACGAGGGCTCCGCCCATTCATTTGCAGTAGATTACAGCACCCCACAAGGCTCCTTCCTAGACAATATGTGATCGACGAAGGTCAATCCAGCACACCAGTCATACAAACTGACCCAGGCAACACACCAAGAGTATTTTCTCTCTCCCATAGTAAATTTTTGTGCATATCCTCATCATCAGGCCACCCCGTGGCTGCCCTTTGTAAGAAATATGTGCTCATGATTCTAGAATTGCATGTAAAAGAAAGAAAAAAAAACAGATGTGTGAATTAACTCGTCAGGTGGCATGGAAAAGCTGCTTCCATGCTTCTTGATGCGATTACGTTATTTTGTAATTTATTGCCAGAAAAATAAACCATCAACTATACATGGGATATTTGTTATTGAATATAGCCAATCAAGCTAGCAGACAATTTATAAAGCTCAACACTGTTCTCTTACTTAACCGAGTGGGTTCCTCTTTGATTTGCTGGCTAGCTCTTTGATTTGCTGGCTAGCTCTTTGATTTGCTAGCTAGCCTCCTTTATTTATGTCTTTGTTCCAGCTACCTCCACTAACATGCCTTTTTTAGAAAATAAATACTATGGAAATCATAGATCATTCATCATCAAAAGGGTTTATATTTTAAAGTTTACAAAATAAAAATGCTGGCAAAAACTTCCCCTTCCTTTTTTGTTTTAAGTTTCTGATTAAGGAAATGTTTTCACCACGTTCTTCATATTCTTGGTCATTTGGATTTGCTTGGTATTCCTGTTCTGTGTATGTAATGATCGAACATGTAAGTTGATGGTGTTTTGGCATCATCTATGCATTTGGCTATTTCTGAAAAGGGTTATACATTTGTTCTACATTGTTCACCCATCATCCTCTGTGAGCACCACTCCAACTATTGTAGATAATCAAGCAATCTATGACTTGCAATCATTTAGCTCATGTTATTGATGGCTGATGCTTTAAGCTCATGTTACCGATGGCAGATGCTTTAAGCTCACATTACCAATGGCAGATGCTTTAAGCTCACATTAAACATGGCAGATATCCCTGGTGAGTGCAATCGAATAATTTCATCTCTGACACTCCCATGGTTCTATCACTTGCTTTTAGTGAAGAACTTCAAAGACGGATTTTCTAGCATAACAGAATACCAGAAATAGTTTGCTTAAGTTATAGATCACAGTCAATTCTTTCCACTTGAACCTCACTCTTTCTTGCACCGCCTTGGGTAAGAGGGCTCTGATTAAAATACAGTTTTGTAACATTCCACCATCTTTGAGAACGGAAAACTAGCTCACTCTTCTACTTCATTGTTATGAAGAAGGGAAACAACAAATCCACCCACTTTTTTTATTTCTATTTCTTTTTTACAAAATTAAACGGCTTCCAAGCAGATAGCACATTAAAAACATGTGGTTGTCTCGCTATTACAATCGTTTTTAAGCTCCAACATTGTTAACTGATACTGGAGGAGCAGGGGCCTCATGTGGGTTGTAAACATTTTCCATAGCTCTTGTTTCCTACACATTCAAATGCTTCAAGAGTAAGAATGGCTGTAGCCTAAAATGTGAGAAGCCAGAAATCACTGGTTTACACGAAACTGGTACATAGGTGATGTTGTACAATGCGAATGCCAGGAAGCTATTGACTAGAATATTCATCATAGGAAGCTGATATCAAAGTTGAATCTTCTCTTGGAAAGAAAACACTAAAAAAACACTAAACAAAGGTATTTCATGATCAGGTTCCTTATTGTACCTGTATGGGCAGGAACAGCTTGAACTCTGGGGGAACTTCATCCTCAGAATAGAGTCGGTCAGAGAAGTAGATGCGGCGAATGCGGCAATTTGCATGGACCTGCACCCGGAGGGTTTCAACATAGTTGGTGCCATACGCACGTCTTGTGAAATCTGAAAGATTGAACTGGATCTGATTCCATCCTTCATCCAGCTTCATTGGCATCGTGCATATAAATGGCCTTACACGTGTCAATGTCTGCCATTATTCCATCAGTTTTACCACATCAAACAAGGTCCATGATGGATATTGACTAAACAATGAATATTAACCCGATGACAATCACAAAGTTCAAATGACAAAACTATATTTTGGTTGTGTTGTATAAAAGTACGACCTTCAAATAATTTAATGCAGTTTCTTTTTAATGAAAGAACAATCCTACATGATGAAGATTAATGCAGAAAAAGGGCGTAAATCATGATGAACAAGGAACATGACACAATTTTCATGCTATCATGCATATAAAAATAAAATAATTATATATTTCTAGGTGCAGATAAAAAAGGAATACAACCTCTAGGCTGTCATTCATAAAGAGATCTTGTAAGTACACAATTTCTAGGGGTAGTGGATCACTAGTGCAAACAATCTACACAAAGGACCACTTCCTAACCATCTTTATTTTCTGATAACTCACAACATAAAATGCAGCATCTTCATATTCTTCCGAGTATAATGCATCCTTTCTACGATTTAAAACATGTTCCAAACCCCTCCCCTTTCATATGGAAGTTTTACATAAGCGATTTATAAGCAAAGAAAAGGTCTTGAATACCCACCCCTCCCACTGAATATCCCAGTTATTTATCTACAAGAGAGCTCCAAGACAGTGCGTTCTATCAATTTTCAATTCATGTTGGATTTATCAGTGCATTTCTTACTTGATAATTCGAAGCTCTGAAACGACGTCTCAAATTCTTATCATCAAGCACTTCAACTTCAAAGGTGAAATATTTCCTCATATTCTTAATAATCATGACCAGAAATGGCAATTTTATCCCTAGGGTTCCGTGTGGATCTGGAGGAGCCGATATGTAATTTGTGGCCACATTTGTGCCCATGATTTCAACCACACAAGATTGGATATCTTCATCTGTTAGTCTTTTTACATGTCCGTTCTTAACTGCAGCAGAATAATATGATATATACTAAATCGCCGTAGACAAATTAGATAGATTGGTTCCTTCATCATACAAGAAATCCATGGATGCTAAAGAAATTCATTTCCTTCTTATCGAATTACTTGATAAGGAAACAATTCAGGAGCAAAAGAAATCTACTGTATTGTTCATTTGACCTATGGACAATCCAAAGGTAAAGCTACTAAAATATACACACTAGAAAAACTGAAAACATTTTTTATTTGTCAGCAAAAATGCCTCCATTAGAATTTCTGCACTAAAATCATCAAGTCAACTATCTCGGTTAATATAAGTAAACTTTTGAAGCAGTGAGTTACAAAGCATACCTTGTTTATCCCATATTTGAAGTGGCTTGCTCCTGTCAGGGACCATAAAAACATTACAATGAGTATAGAGCAAGATATAATTTTATTTGCAACATAAAAATCTCTAATGGGTTAGATTGTAATTACCCAACACTGTAGAATATGGAAAGAAAACCCGATTGGAATGCATTCTTGAACATCTTTATACAGAATTATATACCCTTTCTCTATGCTTTCAACAAGAATCTGGCTGTACTAGAGTCCCAAATCCTGCAGAGGAATTTGGTCAGAACTATTCTTGCCTCTTATAACTATGTGAAGCAGATGTGCAGTGTCACACAATTGCATAAGTTCACAAAAACATCCAAAATTCTGTGGGATTGGCATATAGCTTACACAAGATATTCAACAAATTTGCATAGAAATTGGTGGGAAATAATCAACTAAAAGAAAAGCTTTTGATATTATTTGTAGAAATTATGAACAAACAATTATGCATCGGACATAACTACACCATTTTTGCATTAGAATTGCGAGACAACGCAATCAGCACACGTAACAGAGCCTTCCGAATTGAGATCTCAGTATAAGATACGAGATCCATATTACACGCATGGCATTCTCCATGGGACATTCAAGGAATGACAGATGCAAGCAACGCAATAAATTTGCATTGGAATGTAGAAAACTATCAAATTGCATAAGGATTGCAGATACAAGTCTTATAAACCAACCCACTGGGTGCAAAGGAATTCGGGCACGATATAAGAAAAAACAGGAAAAAGATGTAAGGATGAAAATAGCCCATTTCTTCATACAACGACGGAATATGAATCCGTTCAGGAAGGCGGCATTAGATGAAAGGATGAAAATAGCCCATTTCATCATACAACAACGGAATACGAATCCGCTCAGGAAGGCGGCATTATGGACAACTACGCGTCATCGGATTCACAGATAGGCATTTTTCCGTGGTTTTTCGTTTTTCTTTGTTGGGGAGGGGGCCGAATGTAAAAAGAGAGGAAGAAGACTGGTAAAAAGAAGATCGAATGCGGTCAAATTATACACAGAGAGAGAGAGAGAGAGAGAAAGAATACCTGGTCTTCTGTGAAAGAAGATGTCTTTATGTCTCCTTCTATCTTCATTCATACGAAGGTCTGTGCCATTATGTCTGTAGGAGTGACAAGCGAAAGCAAACAGAGCATCGAGACGGAGGGGAAAGCAATGGAGATGGAGATGGAGACGGAGATTGAGGGGGGGGAGAAAGCAGAGACAGATCGCAATGGACACGGCTCAATCGCCATCAGATTTTCTCCATTTCCTCTCTTTCTTTTTTCTTTGTACATGTAAGATATGCATATATATATATATGTGTGTGTGTGTGTGTGTCAGTTGAATGCATATGCATGCATGTATGGATGTGTATGTGCATGCATGCATGGAGATGAGATTCTCTAGGGTTTAGGGTTTAGGGTTTAGGGTTTTTCGCCCCCATGGACTGTGAACGATTCGAGCTGGAATTAAAAACAGAATCAATGAATGAGCTCAAACTGCAGGCGGGGATCGAAATGCCTGGTGGGGCTTTCCCGCGATACTAAT
>JBBBWG010031419.1:17106-28027 GCA_037176905.1 Azolla pinnata | reverse complement strand
GGATCGAAATGCCTGGTGGGGCTTTCCCGCGATACTAATGCGGAGCGAAGCGGCTGGGAGTGATCGTAAAGAGCTTCGGGTTTTCGAGCCTCTGTGGATTCTAGGCTCTGCGACAAGCCCCTTGCGCTCCCGAATTGCCAGAAGAAGAAGAAGAAGAAGAAGAAGAAGAAGAAGAAGAAGAAGAAGAGCTTGTTGATTCTACTGCATGCATACTCTTGCAGCTTGCATATCCAAGGCTTGAATTCGGATGCCAGAAATTTCACAGCTCGATCCCGATCGATCTTGCACGACATCATGGTATCGATAATCTAGATGCTTTTATGGCAGCCCGATTCAGATCGGATCAAAATGTTCTTGTGTCTGTGTGTGCAGAATGTGCGTAGACTCCGTTGGTTATTTCGCACGAAGAGGAATACTAGCTACGAGGATCAAAAGAAAGCTTTGCAAAGCAAGCAAAGACCCGAGCAACAGAACAATGGTAGCCTGCATAAACACGATGAGAAGGCTTCTCTCGAGCAGGTGCAGATTGAGAAGCGAGGCATCTGAAAAGCCCAACGTACTTCTTCCCCCGAGAGAAGGTTGTTTAGAACGAGAAGCGTAGACTGCATCAGGAACAGACACCGGTTGAATTAACCCAGCAAATGACAAATGTGTTTTTTCGCAATTCATGCTATAGAGAAAAAAGCCACGAAGAAGAGCAAGAATCAACCTCTTCTACTCGAGCCGTTTGCTTCCCTGGGTCACAGTTGAGTGTTTTGGTTCCCTTGCTGAACAGGTTATGGAGCTTCTCAGATCTGTTCAGCATCGGCATGGATACTAACAGTAATAATACCGGAAAGAAATTCGGTTTTCTCTCACCAGACTTCAGTGGAGGGCATGGCCCAATGTACGATGAATCCAATAGATGATTTTGCCGCATAACCCTAACCCCTAAGCAGCCCTAAACCCTAAACCCTCGATCCCTAAACACTGAGCCCTAATACTTGGGACCCCTAAACTTCGGATCCCTAAACCCAAAACCATTGAACACGAGGAGTCCTAAACACAAAACCTGGAACCCTAAACCCTCGGCCACAAGGAGCCCTAAACACTTACACCGTGGAACCCCGAACCCTCGGCCACGAGGAGCCCTAAACCCTCGGCCACAAGGAGCCGCCCTAAATGCTACACCTTGGAAACTAAACACTAAACCCTGGAACCCCAAACCCTCGGAAACGAGGATCCTAAACCCTAAACCACGGGACCCTAAACCCTAAACCATGGGACCCTAAACCATGGGATCCTCAACCCTAAACCATGGAACCCTAAACCCTAAACCATGGAACCCTAAACCCTAAACCATGGAACCCTAAACCTTAGGACCCCAAACCCCAAACCCTAAACCATGGAACCCTAAACCTTAGGATCCCAAACCCTAAAACCTAAACCATGGAACCCTGAACCTTGGGACTCCAAACCCAAGCCCTAAACCCTAAAGCATGGAACCCTAAACCTTGGGACCCCAAATCCTAAACCCTGAAGCATGGAACTCGAAACCTTGGGACCCCAAACCCTAAACCCTAAAGCATGGAACCCTAAACCTTAGGATCCCAAACCCTAAAACCTAAACCATGGAACCCTGAACCTTGGGACTCCAAACCCTAAGCCCTAAACCCTAAAGCATGGAACCCTAAACCTTGGGACCCCAAATCCTAAACCCTAAAGCATGGAACTCGAAACCTTGGGACCCCAAACCCTAAACCCTAAAACATGGAACCCTAAACCTTGGGACCCCAAACCCTAAACCCTAAACCCTAAACCCTAAACCCTAAACCCTAAACCCTAAACCATGCAACCCTAAACCCTAATCCATGGAACCCTAAACCTTGGGACCCCAAACCCTAAACCATAATCCATGGAACCCTAAACCTTGGAACCCCAAACCCCAAACCCTAAACCATGGAACCCTAAACCTTGGGACCCCAAACCCTAAACCATGGAACCCTAATCCTTGGGGCCCCAAACCCTAAACCATGGAACCCTAAACCTTGGGACCCCAAACCCTAAACCATGGAACCCTAATCCTTGGGACCCCAAACCCTAAACCCTAAACCCTAAACCCTAACCCTAGGACCCTTGGCCATGAAGGTCTTTTGTTGTCCACAGACCAAGTGGTCATTGGACAAGACGACGACGACGACGACGACGAAGCAGCAGCCGCAGGACTGTGTTTTAGGGTTTCTCTCTCTCTCTCTCTCTCTCTCTCTGCGCGTCTGCTGCTTCCGCCCCTGGCCATGGATCAAGCCTCCCCCATCCCCCCACCTGGAGACCAGACCGTCTGGATCGACGCTTCCTCCTTCCTCTCCGACGTCTGCGACAGTAAGTCCGCCGCACATCCTTTGGTTTTTTTTTATGTTTTGCGGTCGCTTCTCTCTTCTCCTTCGCTTCGACCTCTCCATTTCCCTGCGTGCGATGGCCGTTGTTGCTCATCTGCCTCTCCCTGTGCATACGGCGTTTTCGGAAGCTACGGAATTCATCCGCCATTGTCTCCAAGCCTCATCGCCGTTACCATCCTCTCCTGCCGATAAATCCTCACCTCAGCATTGCTCAACTCCCATACTTGTCTGCTGTCTATCTTGAAATATATTACCTTTTCCACTCCTGAAGCTCTCTATAATTTGTCCATACTTTTAAGGCAACGAACAGAGAAATTGATGAAGCTTGCGATTGAACGTGTTCCGCGTTTCCTCTATCATCTTGTTTCCAGCTTCTTGTATGATTCCTTTCATGAAAGTTACCATCTTTTCTTAGTCTAAGGTTCTAGTGCATATAAAAGTGGCGGATGACTGCATATAAAAAGGCTTAAACTTGAAACTTGTTTCTGCAAATGATTCTGGCCCTTAGACTTCAGCTGAATGCGTGCTTGTTTCCTGGTTCCAGCTTCAATTTTGATGCCCTTGAATGGAACTTTTATGTTCTTGTTTGATATTCTTCGTCTGCATTTAACACTCATAAAGCTGCGAGATTAATTTATTTCTTCAACTGGTCACATTTTCTATCTCTGTAAGGAAGTTTGGGATTCTTTATTTATTCTTTCAGCTAGAAATGTTACCGTTCCCACTATTAGCTTGTCCCTACTTGGATCTTTAGTGTAAAACTATGGTAAACTGTGGAAAATTTCCAGAGAGGTTAGTTCTGTTCCTGCATCTGCTCTGATTTCTCTTGTTAAATGTAGAACACGGAACTGCTCCATAAATTTTGGAATGTATTCTGGTTTCTAGAATAAATTGTTTTCCTAGTTCTATGTGTGAGCGTATCAACTAAGGTTTTCCTTTCTCTTTGTTTTCATCCCTTTTTCGATATCATTCTGTGATAATTATGATGTGCTTGTAAGGAAGTGCTTGTTGACTTGTCTTTTCACAACCTGTTTTAATCTCTGATTGATTTTTTTTTCCCACAGTGTCATCAGTATTGAGGAAAACTTCCATCTTTTCATATAGGTTTATGCAAATGTATGCGTTGCCTCAACTGAAGTATTGTTTTTCTTCTGATTTTTGTTCAGGCCTGGAAGTTGGGCAGCTAGTAAATGGTGAGAACTTCAGCCTTTTTGAGGCCATGTCTGCTTTAGAGGTAATTTTGAAGCATGAGCTTCTACTGCATTTTCTCGTCTTTTAGGTGGTGACAATGGCTCATATCTGACTGGAAGTACAGAATTCTTACCAAAATGGAAAATTTGGCAGATCATGGACCCAAAGATGGATGCAGGAATGACAGGGTCTGCTGCTAATACACCTGAAGAGGCGATTGAGAAAGGATTGGCTCCGATAAACTTGAGTGTTCTTGAGTTGATAGATGTTTTGGATCATCTTTTATCATGTGAGGTATGCCTCGTGTGATTGATAGGGTTGGAGTTTTTATAACACGTTTTACACATGGTAATCGACGCCTATGAAACTTTTATGGGAGCAGGCAACGTGGCACCGTGGACATTCTTTAGCGCAAACAGTGTTTTCATGCCTTTATCTGCTGGATCTGGATCGAACCTCTCCAAATGCTTTATTGCACGCATATTGCAGAACTACGAGAGCAACTTGTAATGCCATTCGTGCTGCAGTGTACTCTATTCATTCTAATGAGGTAACGTTCCTGTCTCTTGTGGACTGCCAAAGTGTGGAAATTAGGAAACATCTTAATTCAGGATTGATGTGAGTGAGTGGCAAGTACTTTGTGGACCTGTGAAATGATCTTATGGGGAAGAAAGGATTAAGAGCTACCAGGATTTCTCAGGAAGAGGAGCTTTTTACTTTGGCATATGGACTCCCTCTAGAAGGAGAAGGTGATGCAAAATGCTTGTCTTCACTGCATTTGGTGGAAGAGTCTGTTATACGGCAGCTGAAGGGAAGCAAGGGCATAACTTCAAAAAAAAGGATTCCCGAAGGTTTGTGGAGTGCATTAAGCTATATAAAACTTTTTCCTGATTTTTATTTTGTTTGGGTGTCATGATGTATTGTGTGCCTCTTCCTGACAGAAACCGAGTCATTACAAGAGGATCCTGCATTGGAAGAACAATATTGTCAGGCATTGCTTTGTCGGATACGGTTTCGGAAGGTCATAAACACCTCTCAACTCTGATTCCGTGCTGGGAAAGGCAATTAATTTGAGCAAGTTTATTTACATTAGGAGTTTTTCAAATTTATAGTTATTTTCAAACAGGCTTTTTATCATGCAATAATGAATATGAACAAGCCTCAGGGACGAGGCTTAGAGACGGCACACAAGCATATTTCTGTTGCACTTTCAGAAATGAAGAACATGGAGCTGTCCTCGGGATTTCTATCACGTTGTGCTGGCAATGAGTTGACTGGATCTCAGAAAACAACAGCATCTGGCAGGGAAGCTATCGGTTTTGATGCAAGGGTAAATAGGCGAATATCTGCTCCTACCCCACCAAGATCAATCAGCATTATCAGCTGGGAGGAGGTATGCTTGTATTAAAGAAATGAACTTGTGAATTAATACCTTATGCAGCATGTTTTCTCCTATCAATTCTCTTCTAGACTCAAAAAAACCTATTTTGAACTCGAGCTTGAAAGCTTTCGGAAATGCCAATTTTTAATTCCAATAGTCATGGAGTTGTTTCAACATGAAGCACTGCACGTTTGTGAAAATCTATCCACCTTTTACTGGCGTACTATTTTATTTTATAGTTTTTTTCACTTGTTTCCCTTGGACAAAAAAGAAGCAACGGAAATAATGTTGAAACAACTCCAATAGTCATGGAGTTGTTTCAACATGAAGCACTGCACGTTTATGAAAATCTATCCACCTAATACTGGCGTACTATTTTATTTTATAGTTTTTTTCACTTGTTTCCCTTGGACAAAAAAGAAGCAACGGAAATAATGTAACGTGTTTAGCTTTTATCTAGGCTTAAAATATGAGATGTGGTACGATTTATATCAACTCATTAATAATATGAGATGAACTCTTATAAGTTTTTTCCAAATTTTGAATCGGTTGACAGTGAATTTTCTTGATGGAGAATGATTTGAAGAGCATATTGTACCCTGTAGATGATGTGAAAGTAAAAATTAGTATGATCACCACCTTCATCCTTGGCTATCATATGGAGGATTTACCAGGGCTATTTTGGAATTTAATAGCCAAGGATGAAGGAGATTTTTCAGTGGCTCATTTACTCCCTTATTCCCCATTAGAGTTAAGATACACTTTGGTTCATATTCAGTTGGTTGGCCTTACCTGGTTATCTATTCCAACTCGTACACCATATATATTGGGTAGATATTTACAATCCCTCATCCAATCAGACAATAGAAGGTGGTGAATAGAATCATAAATATCTTGGCTTTCATCTATTAGTGTCCTAAGCTGAGAGCACATGATAAGCTATGACATGATCCAGAAAAATTAGGCACTTAATTGATGCGGTAAGGGCTTCTGTTAAAGTTGCCGATTTACTTTGGGACATCCACTACTCTAATCGAGCAGATTCTCCACCATGAAGTGGATGAGGATGATATGTATATTATCCTGGTCAACATGTGGAGTCCGAAGCACCTGTACGGAGTGTAGAGAGAGAGTCGTTTCACCTTGAGGAGACATATAAAATTATGAGACATTCAGGAAAGGCTATTCTGCATTCATGTTTTGCGAACCAAACTCACATGACCTTGTTCAAATTCTGTACTTTGTTTCTATAAATTAGCATTTGAACTCAACTCCTGATATAACGTATTGTGCATGTCCAGAACTTAATAACGTTTCTTCTTATTCCTGTTGCACCTATTTTTATGCAGTTATTTTAAATGCTATTTGTTTATTTTATCGTTCTTTTCTTAACATGTTCTGATTATGTGCACTATCATCTCTCCAGACCAGAAAATATTTCATCAAATTGCTCGAAGACCTGGATATTATATGTACACTATCCACAAATCTCAGTTTGGAAGAGCTTCTTCAAGCAATAGTAGATTTCCAGAAGTGCAGTCCGGATTTGGTTGCTAGAACTTTCCTTCAAGTAATTCATTGCTCATTTTTTTTCTCCCGAGTGTATTTACTCAGTTGTTTCTGTTGTTAAGCGTTGTTTCTGCTCTACAGATTCTTGTGGCTCAGGATGGGAAAGTGTTTGGGAAGGATAGTACATCTGATACTTTGCATAAGACGTTCAACTTACCTGAGAGCATCTCAAGCAAAGTATTTGAGTCTGACAGCTTTGTTGTTAAGGCGGGACAGGTAGGAGTTAAAAAGTGTTCTTTTCTTTAGCAAAATGATATTATTTGTGTACATTTTTCTTATTGGAGCTAGAAAACAGTTCACTATGTGCCTAGTGAGGGTGCTCTGTACCAACATTTCTTGGCAGCATCGCAAGCTTGGTAAGATTTTGGCTGAATGGGGACTCCTCTTACAACAGGTAGTAGACAAAGATGAGCTGTTTCGATGTGTACTTGTACTCAAATCAAGTTTTCTAATTGGTTATCTGCCCACAGGCAGACACTGTATTTGACAATTTAATGCAGAATACCCTTGCTCCTGTGCAGGATAAGGTATGTATCTCGTCAGAAATTTGAATATTGTTTTAATTTATCTACAGCCTAACAAGTATACCATGCAACAGGAGTGGTGGGAAAATGTTATTATGGGGTGGACTGCTCAGCAGACCTGCTGGATCTCAATGCATCTCTTGTTGCTGGGCTTCCAACTGCAGCTTTATGCACCTGCTGAGTATTGTATGGTTTACTGGTACGCTTCTATTAATCTGGGGACTTACAATAGTTTTTGCTGTTTTTTTCTATGTTTAATACTGTGTTTCAATTGTAGGTATTTAGAGCATGTCATTCTCACAGAACTGCATTACAAGCAACTGAAGGAGAAGAAGCAAACGACCAGTTCAGATGCCGCCCTTGACCAAGGTAGCCTATCGATGTCTCTAAAAACTTGGAGAATGTAAAGGAACATTGGATGTGGTAGAAGCTTCTCTGTAGAGTATCATTGCATCTGTCTAATCATCTACCAAAGAATCAAGGATCTTAGGCTGCATTAGGCTCAATATATGACTATTTGTGTTGCTTGCAATAGGCTCACACGGAAGACATCACTTTCTCTGTTGTTATCATCGTCAGTAAAAAAGAAGAAGAACAAGAAAAAGGGGTCGTTGAAGGGCGTGGATGAGGACCTCAATCCGACACACCGAATGCTGCTGTTACAGTGCTATGGAGACCTGTGCAAAGCCCTTTCATGGGTAAGAAACATCCGTCTGTACATATATATTTAGATTGTTTTTGTGCCGTGCTGTTTCTTACAGGATATTTATGAGATCGCAGATGATGGCAGCATTGGCTTCAGATCGGAAGTTCAACCATGACCGACCTACCATATTTAACACAGAATATGAGGTAGCAACTAGCTATCGTAATATGTCTGAAATGTGTGATGACTGATTTCTCACTTTCTCTGTATGATTTTTTGAATTTTACAGAGATTCGTACAAAGGTTTGATTTGTTTCAGAAAGTACCGATTCCACAGCCCCTTTCCTACTTCCATTACAAAGAGTTTGTTCGGCAGAGAAATGTTTCGGTAAGCTCGATGAGATATACGTCTTTTCGTTTCATCTTTCTATAATTCTTTTCTTGTTTCGCATGTATGCATCAAATTTGCTCTACTTGTAATGCTGGGTAGTCAGCAAATTAGGTATGGAGGGATGTGTGCTGCCTATGCAATGTGATGAATTTTTTGATAGTTCTGTTAACTCTCTGGAGGTTTGTTATTGGATGTGATGGGGTGTATTTACTTTCAGCTGAAGGAGCAGTATTATTGGGCAAGTCATTACTTCATGACTCTACAACAACATCTACAAGAACTCAGTCATCATCTTGCCAAGTCACCTGCCTTGACTTCAATCAGCCGGTCACAAAGGACAACCGAAATTAATCAGCTCAAACAGGTAGCTTTGAGGAACTTGATCGTATTGAAAATTGTCCATAACGCAGGGCCAGGAGCCAGTCTTAAAGTTTCTTTTAACTTTTCGCAACACCCATGTTTTGCTGTTGCTTCAGTCGAACAAAACAGCTAAATTTTGTGTTTGTCATCAATTTGAAGTTAAAGATGCTCTGAGCTGGGCTAACATGTATTTGTATCCAATTCTTTGTAAAAGTTACAAAACACCGTCGATTTGTTTTGTAACCGAAAAGTAAAAAACCCAGTAATGGGTTAGTTGTGACACCTTTCCGAGGAGCCACTTTGGGAAGTGGGCTGGACTATTTATTTGCAAATAGAAGAGTTTTGCTCGTATTCTTGAGATGCAAACTTGAAGGAGTTATATCCCCATTGTTGGTCTTCTGCGTTGGCTTTGATTGTTTTGTGTTTTGTTATGCGACGGTTGGCGATGTGATTGTATCATGGAGGCAGCATGTACAACTGGTCTGCGTTGAAATGTGGTTTGGTGTTATCCACATAATGTTATATTCTTTTGTAAAACTGTGAAGCTCCGGCCGATATTTCATTTTGATGTGGAGTTAGCTGCAAATCAAGCTCCTGGCGATAACGCTGAGCCGTCTTTGAAAGGCTATCTATCTTCCAGGTCTGTATTTCACGAAAACTTATCTATCTATCTTTATGTTTGTTTTTTCCCCTCAAGTTTCTTGTTCCATTCAGTCTCCTACTAACAGACTTACTCTCCTCCATCTTTCATTTGACTGCAGTGCTTTTGATCGGATCGGCGTGAATAACACGACTAATGGAGAACTGTTTTCACTTTTGCGTCCACATCACACATCAAAAGATGTTGGAAGAGTGTAGCGTGTGCACGAGGATCTAACTGACTGTCCGAAGCATCTCGGCATGCGCGAGCGAGAAATGGATCAAAAGTGCATCGGTGGGCAATGCATGTGCCAAGATCGGCTGTTGTAAGCGGGGGGGGGGGGGGGGGGTTTCCGGCTTGCTTTCTTCGCCAACTCTCCGGACCTAAAGCCGAAGAAGCCGCGATCGGTAAGCGCTGACCATTGGCAATGTTTATATGCTTGTACCTGTGCTTGTGTTCTGGTCTGCAAAGGTTGGTTAGATTGGAATGCTATTCTTCCTCGCATAGGATGGATGGATGGATTATTGAGGGCCTTGTGGTTGAGCTTTCACCACCACACGCCTCATGATTCGAGCCCTGGAAAGATACCAGGATCGAATCCTGTCATGCTTTGCCATGCCTCTGATAGGCTCACGCCTGACGTGGGTGGTGTCGCGGTGAAGAAAAAAGGGCGGTCAAGCACCAAACACCTTGATGCCGATCTTTAACGCCCATCGCATCCTATTCCCAATGGAGAGCCAGTTAGAGAGAGCAATGAATGAATGAGCCAGACTCTTCTTTGCTCTCTCTATAATCCAAAAACCCACCCACCGGAGCTAACTCTACCTAATCCCCATCATTGCTTGACCATGATTTTAAAACCGACCTGGCGCCTTGGTGTTTGCCTCCGCGATGCTTGCAAGCCACTTGCTCGCATTCGGAGCCACAAAGGCGCTCTCACGGGCGGTTCTCCGCCCATGATTTGGATTCGATCTTCTACTGTTTGTCATAATTATGGAAAGAGACCCCTGTTTGTGGGCGGTGGGGGGAGGATATTTCCATGGCTTGGCTATGGATTTGATGGAAGGAGAATGATTTGAGCAGGTTAGGTGAGTGCCCGAATGGGATGATTTGGTGAAGGGTCCCAAAGTTGGTAACCTCCACAAATCAGGCCCTCCTCCGTCAATGATGAGGAGGAGGCTTTTTCTATGAGATTCGGGAAGCTCGATAACATAGAAGAGCAGCATATCAACCATCTGCATCTGGCAGCGCTGTGGGGCATGCATTGTTGTGCTCTCCATGCCCACCATGAGCCAGATCGATCGATCGGCAAAACAGATATAGATGCTGCCAGAAAAACGCAGTAGCTCTTGGTGGGTTCGATCCTTTGGAGCTGACCTGAAGTGTGGAACTCTAGGTTTGGGCAGATGGAATGGAAAAGATAACGGATAACTAACTAGCCAACTAACTAACTAACTAACTACCTACCTACCAGTTTCACCAGAACAGGTAAACTCCATTGAAGGGAAGAGGAGGAAGGAAACTTTGGACGGAAAATTTCATCTCAGGAAACCGTTGCGGGAAAACTCCGTGATACCAGTGTGTGTGTGTGTGTGTGTGTGTATGCAAATCAAGTTTGGGTCCGTGAGGATTTTAGGGTTTTGTTTGGGCACAGGCAGGGATTTATCATTAGGGTTTTGTTTGGGCACAGGCAGGGTTTTATCATTAGGGTTTTGTTTGGGCACAGGCAGGGTTTTGTTATTAGGGTTTTGTTTGGGCACAGGCAGGGTTTTATCATTAGGGTTTTGTTTGGGCACAGGCAGGGTTTTGTTATTAGGGTTTTGTTTGGGCACAGGCAGGGTTTT
>JBBBWG010031419.1:0-14374 GCA_037176905.1 Azolla pinnata | reverse complement strand
ATGGCAATGGCTATGGCAATGGCAATGGCTATGGCAATGGCAATGGCTATGGCAATGGCAATGGCTATGGCAATGGCAATGGCTATGGCAATGGCTATGGCTCGCGGAGGAGCAGGCGCAGAAGGTGGAGCTGGGCACGGTGGGCCTCTCGGGCCTCGTCGTCGCCATGGCCACCGTCTACTGGATGTCGAGGCCGAGGCCCGTGTACCTGCTCGACTTCAGCTGCGCTCTGCCGGGCGAGCGCGGGCAGTGCAGCAACTCCGCGTTCCTGGGCTACTCGCGCGCGACGGGCGCGTTCGCGGAGGCGAGCCTCGACTTCCAGCGCCGCATCTGCGAGCGCTCGGGCGTCGGCGACTCCGCGTACCTGCCGCCGATGGTGTTCCGGAGCCCGCCCGACCCGAGCATGGCGGAGGCGAGGAAGGAGGCGGAGGCGATCATCTTCGACGCGATCGACAAGCTCTTCTTCTCCCCCTGCTCCTCTGCGTCCGCGTCGTCTCCCGAGGTTGTTGGTGTCGCTAATTCTGGCAATGGCATCGGCACTGGCAATTGCAATGGCACTGGCACTGGCAATTGCAATTGCAATTGCAATAATGGCATCTCCCCCTCCGACATCGACATCCTCGTCGTCAACTCCAGCCTCTTCAACCCCTCGCCCTCGCTCACCGCGATGATCGTGCGCCGCTACCGCCTCCGCCCCGGCGTCAAGACCTTCAACCTCGCCGGCATGGGCTGCAGCGCCGGCCTCATCGCCATCGACCTCGCCCGCCGCCTGCTCCAAGCCCCCAGCTCCGCTGGCTATGGCCGAGGAGGAGGAGGAAGAAGAGCCCGGCATGCTCTTGTCGTCAGCACCGAGAACATCACGCTCAACTGGTACTGGGGCAACGAGCGCTCGATGCTGCTGTCGAACTGCATCTTCCGCATGGGCGGCGCCGCGGTGCTGCTGTCGTCGGAGAGGTCGGCGCGCGCCAAGTACGAGCTCGTGCACGCCGTGCGGACCCACAAGGGCGCCGACGCGCGCCCGTACCGCTGCGTGTACCAGGAGGAGGATCCGTCGGGGGAGCGCGTCGGCGTGGCCCTTTCCAAGGACCTGATGGCGGTGGCGGGCGAGGCGCTCAAGGCCAACATCACCACCCTCGGCCCCCTCGTCCTCCCGCTCTCGGAGCAGCTCCGCTTCTTCTCCAGCCTCGCCTCGCGCAAGCTGCACCTCCTCCGCCTCTGGCAGCAATCGCGATCGAAATCGCAGCCGCAGTCGCAGTCGCAGTCGCAGTCGCAATCGCAGTCGTCGCAGCCGCAGTCGAAGCAGCAACAGAAGAAACCCGCGCCCTACATCCCCGACTTCCGCACGGCGTTCGAGCACTTCTGCATCCACGCCGGCGGCCGCGCCGTGCTCGACGAGGTGCAGCGCAACCTGCGGCTCTCGGAGCGCGACATGGAGCCGTCGCGCATGACGCTCTTCCGCTTCGGCAACACGTCGAGCAGCTCGCTCTGGTACGAGCTCGCCTACGCCGAGGCCAAGGGCCGCGTGAGGAAGGGCGACCGCGTCTGGCAGATCGCGTTCGGCTCGGGCTTCAAGTGCAACAGCGCCGTCTGGCGCGCCCTCCGCACCATCGAGCCGCTGCCGCACGCCTCCTCCGCCGCCCGTTATGACCGTGATCTTGATCGTGACCTTTACCGCGACCTTGATCGTGACCTTTACCGCGACCTTGACCGTGACCTTTACCGCGACCTTGACCGCGACCTTGACCGTGACCTTTACTGCGACCTTGATTGTGACCTTGATCGTGGTCTTGACATTGGCCTTGACCTTGACCTCGACCTCGACCTGAGGAGGAGGATGATGATGAATCCTTGGAGCCATTGCATCCACAAGTTCCCTGTCGTCGTCCCCACCCACCGCTCGCTGTAAAAAAAAAACCAAACCAGACATTGAAACAAATCGAACCCAGAAACCAACCACGATGAAAAACCACACTAAAAAAAAACATGTCAAAGCTCACATCCAAACATCGAACCATCTCGTCTCATCTCTTACAGAAACAGTGGAAAAACAAACCAAAAAAACTAAAGAGACGGATGCAGGCTGCTTGTGATTTTCCATTTTTTTACCTTCTTCTTCTTCCTTACAAATTATTCATTCATTCATTCATTCATTCCTCCTGCCCTTGCTCCAGCCTCTGTTGCTTCACTGTCGTCATCATCATCATCATCATCATCATCATCATCATCATCATCATCATCATCCTCTTCTTCTTCTTCTTCTGTATTTATAACCTGGACGTTGCCAGCTTCTTTGATTCTAAAATGCCGTGTTTTGTTTCATTTGTGCCTGTTTTGGGCATGGAAATTCAATAAAAAACGAGGGAGGATGAAGCAACTCCTCGATTCAACTCTCTATCATTGTTTGTTGTATAAAAGGAAGAAAGAAAAGGAGACTCTCCGAGTTCTTTCTGCACCAAAACCCAGAACCCGAAAACCTAATAATAAGCTCTCTGTGCAGTCCTTTCTGTATCAAGGCCGAATCAGCATCTGATCGGCGAATCGGGAGAAGTCGACCGATCCGTCTGCACCGCAACTTGCCGATTCTCGAATGGAATCGTCAGGGCAGAGTCTGCGATCTGGCCGAGATGAGCATCTAATCGAGGCTCTGATTGAACCAGCGGTGCTCGCGTCGGAGGCCGCCGGTGCCCATCGGTCGATCGATACGATCGTCAGCTTTCGTCGCAAGCGCTCGCAACCCAACCTCCCGATTTCTCGAATGGAGCTGTCGAGGAGGGGGGGGTTTCTCTACGGCACGGATTCACTCACGATCGACAAACGGCAGATGACCGATGCAATGCAGATGGTCCATGGTCCATGATCCAATGGATCCTTGCCCAGAAAACCCTTCTGCTTCTGGGACCCCAATCTGAAGTGGAACAGAACAAGGGCGAGAGATTGGACCTTGTGGACAAAACCCAATTGGACAGCCCAGGTGTGAACCCGGACAGTCAGCCCAACTGGTGTGAACGCGCCCAAAACAGAGCGACCAAAACCACAGAAGGAGAAGCGAGGAAAGAAAGAACAGAGAACAGAGAACAGAGAACAGGACGGATATGGCGCTTCTTCTGCGTGCCCTGCTCCTCGCTCTCTGCTTGTTCTTCTCTGCACCTTCTGCTAGGGTTTCTTCTTCTGCATCATCGTCGTCGTCGTCCTCGTCTTCTTCTTCTCTTTCTTCTTCTTCTTCTTCCTCTTCGTTCGTTGGGGATGAATTCGCCTCCGTCATCGGTCAGGCTGAACGCTTCATTCGAGGCCTGAATCTTGTCCCCACATTCGCCAACACGCTCTCTCGCTATCGATCCGCCTCGTCCTCGCATCCTTCCTCCCGCCCCGCTCTCGTCGAGGAGAGGATCCGGCTCCATGTGGAGGGAGACGTGGAATCCCCGATTTCCCGAGAGGAGCTCGGCCACCATGCCGGTTACTTCGATCTCAAGGGCACGCACGATTCCAAGTACGATCTCTCATGGCTTCTTGTTGGTTTGACGCGGAAAATTTCTGTTCTCTCTGCTGAGGATTTCAGCACATGCCTCCCTGACTGTTCTGATGGTTCAATTCTGTGATGCTATCCGCCTTCTTTGTCATGTGTTCAACGAGTGCTTCGTTCTTCTAATTTCACAAAGATCTCGTTTTGATGGGGCTTGCCAGAACGGTTATATCTCTCTACATGATTCCTACGTCTAGATGGTATTCCTTTGTTCTTCTGTTTGTGTTCTGCGGATTTCTGCTAGTGTTTTGTTATCCCTAGAGTGTTATATGTGCGTTGGATGTTTTCATGTATGTACGTGGTTTTATTTCGTTTCCTGCTGTCTTCAGACGTTGTTTGATTCCTTGATTTTTCTTCTTCTGCTGTTTCTCAAATGCCCGTGCTGTATGTGTTTGTAATCATCGTCGCTTGTCTCTGTTCTATGGGGTTTACCTTGTGAATTCGAAAGATCCTCAGACCCCTCATTCTTTAGGAACATGCTTCATTAATTACTGTGGATCAAACAGGCTTCATTAATTAGTGTGGATTGATTAATTCGCTCCCTTGCCAATTGTGTGTGGCCTAGAAGGCATGAGATGATAGCTTGCTTTCCTTTGAACTCTCTCCAATTTTAATGTAGTGTTTAATCATTACAAAGCAGGAAATGGACTGGTAAGATTTGAATCTTTCGCCAGCGGTGTAAGTAATAAATAGAGTGCACCGGTTTATGTGATCACTATGCATTCTAAATGAACTGTTGAGCACTGTAATGCGGGATCCTTGTCAGGGGAAAATCATAGAAATACACTTTGGCAGGATGTTTTACTTGTTTTTCGAGTCACGTAACAACAAGGCTGAAGATCCCGTTGTGCTTTGGATGTCTGGAGGGCCCGGATGTAGTAGCGAGTTGGCATTGTTCTATGAAAATGGTCCTTTCCAGATAACGGACAATCTCACTCTCACGTGGAATGAGCATGGATGGGACAAGGTTTGCCAAACATTTATAACAGTAACTGTGCTGTTGTGCTGGAGAAGGATTTTTTACTCATAACGTACAAAATGTCATCCTGGTCAGGCATCCAGTATCATCTTTGTGGACCAGCCGATCGGAACCGGTTTTAGCTATAGTAGTGATATCCGTGATATTCGACATGATGAGAGAGGTGTGAGTGAAGATATGTATCACTTCCTCCAGGTATCTAGGGAATTCAATTCAATGAATTTGTTGGTAATGAAGTAATTTCTAAACACTTGTAATATCTTTTCAGGCCTTCTTTGAGGCTCATCCAGAGTTCGTTAGAAATGACTTCTTTGTAACCGGAGAGTCTTATGCTGGGCACTATGTTCCAGCTGTAACTAGTCGCATTCACAAAGGAAACAAGGCAAATGAAGGGTTACGGATAAATTTAAAAGTATGGATCGTGTTCCGGATTTATGACTTGGCATATTTCAGAATACTGTTTCAATGTACCAAAAGGCTCACACTGATAACTCGATTAATAAGAGAGTGTTGAATGTAGGGTTTTGCTATTGGGAATGGTTTGACAAATCCTGAAATCCAGTACAAAGCATATGCAGATTATGCCTTGGAAATGGGTCTTATCACTGAAAGCGACAGAGATAAAATCAGCAAGATATATCCTGTTTGTGACAAGGCGGTAAAACTATGCGGTAAAACTTTTCTAACCTATTTTTTCAATGATGGGTATAGATCTTACTTCATTGAGCCTCAGCATCTTAAAAGCCATTTTTGAATACAGGTAATAAAGGGACAATCACCTGTGCAGCTGCACAAATGGTTTGTGGGTCTATTTTCACATCCATTATGTCTATAGTCGGGAATATAAATGTAAGTACTTTCTTTTTAGGGAATCTTCCTAACTTCGTTGCTTGTTAGTGCTTATAAATGTGTGTCTCTCCGAAGGTTCCTATTACCCTGCCGTTTTATTCTTCTTTATGCTGTTCTAGTTCACTTGATCTTGGTTGTGGATATTGTCTGCTCAGATAGTCAATATGTGAGGACAATGTTTCTTTCATATTTCCAACTTTGTTACAGTGTGAGCCTTGAGGTGTATATAGGGTGTAATAAAATAATTGAATGTGCTGACCCAGCAGGGTGAGTTTGCGATATGCATGAATGGTCATTATTTAAGCCGATGTCACAAATCTGGCAGTCTGAACATGATGATTTAATGGATGTAAGTAAAAAACTGTAGGATTGGTAAGACAGATGCTTTTCATTCCAAGGAGTGACTACCAAGGCTAGCATGTCAACAGCCTATTTGAAACATGATGCGGTAACTGAACTGAAGTATGTTGTGAAGAGTTAGATGTTATCCTCGTGTGTTTCATATATGTTGATATATTTCACATGAAGAATGTATGCCAGAGAATGGCTATGCCAATTGTCTAACTGTAGCACACAATTGTGTAACTGTAACACACGATTATGCTCTACACGGAGTGTTGAGCCCGTAGTTTTTTGGGTTCTGAACTGGAAAGTGATGTTGGCTCGACTTGCAGTACTATGATATCCGCTCGAAATGCAGTGGGAGTTTATGCTATGACTTCTCAAATATGGAAACATACCTAAATCAGCAGACGGTGAAAGAAGCACTGGGGGTGGGTGATCGGGCGTTTGTGTCATGTAGCCCACTTGTCTACAAATTCATGATAATGGATTGGATGCGGAACCTCGAGGTTGGTATCCCGGCCCTGCTAGAGGATGGAATCCAACTGCTCGTATATGCTGGTGAATACGACCTTATCTGCAATTATCTAGGTATGTCCATTGGCAGATATCACAACATTATGCTGTTGATATTCATGTATATTCCTAACATTTGCGTTCTTTGTCAGTATAGTTTTATTGAAGGGTTATTATTAGGCACATGGTTGTACAAAAAAGGGCGCTGTTGTGCGAATATGATTTTTTGATGGTTCAAGGGATGTTAATGCATCTTTGTGGTTGTTTGATGCTGGCCTTGCTAGGCAATTCGAGATGGGTCTCGGAAATTGATTGGTCAGGGAAAGGAGGCTACAATGGAGCATCTGATGAGCAGTTCATTGTGGATGGTGAAGAGGCAGGGATATTCAAGAATCATGGCCCACTAACATTCCTCAAGGTATATATATCTGTATACATTGCAGATAAATGATGTAGATAACATGGTTCAGTGCTTCTTCCTTCTCCATTTTTCTGATTGCTTTTGCCGAATGATGGAAGTGGTCCATGAATCTGTTTTTGCGTAGGTTCATAATGCTGGACATATGGTGCCGATGGACCAACCCAAAGCTTCGTTGGAGATGATAAGGCGATTTACACGTGGACAGGGGTTAAATCAGGGATTTGTGTCTTCTTTGAAGGAGGTTGTCGATTAGAGGTTCTTTGCTCCACAGCAAGTTATGTATCTGAATAGATACATCTGTCGATATACACTTGTTGCTGTACATATAGAAACCTATTATGGATTGCCTGTTTAGTCTGCGGACTTCGTCATGTTTGTTTGGAACGTGCACAGAAGGCAAGCAAAGCATATGATGGCGCCTTCAGTATGTGTGTGTACATATCAAGAATTCTAGAAATGCCAAAGGGGCTAATAATGTCTTTTGTATATGTTTGAGCTGTTGTTTGTTTCTACTCGCTACGGTTAGATGTGTATCGATGTGTGGTATCCGATCGATTTTTTATGATGGGTATGGGTAGGATTATAGCTTGGTTTATCGCCGAATTCGGCAGGCTACTGAAGGGAGAACAAAAGTCTATTGATTAAATTGGAGCTTTTTCCTTTTGAAACAACAGAAAAATTTCAAAGTACATATTGGTTCGATTTGTTGCCTTCTCCGAATCATCCAGCTGCAAACAAAGCAAAAACAATGTTTTCGACTCTGTATGATTTGTGTATAGGTAGACCGAGAGAGGCTTGTCGATTGCGCAATGCAGAATCCGGCTGGATTTCAATGAGTTTTGCTATACTTGATTGTTTGAACTCAGTGCTTCTCTCCTTCGGGGTGTATAAAATGTGGAGGTGCTGCTTAATTTGGAGCGGGGATTGTTGGGGCTCTCTTCTACCTTCCGAGGATCGCAGATCATTTCACAGGGCTAGGTACCTCTCGACTGAATCAGGAGTACGTTTTGGCTTTGCAAATCACTGAAAATCATGAAGCAGTTTGTCGGTTGATTGGCGAGCCTAAATAGTGGGATAAGGGTTTAGGGTTTAGGATCGATTGCAGCAAAATTCTCGCCTAGGATCAAGCTGTTTAGGGTTTAGGGCTGATCGATTACGAGGAAATTGCCGCTGCCAAATGAAGGCCTAATTACAGGGATCAAGGTTTAGGCGTAAATACAGGGAGCAAAAGTTTAGGGTGTAGGGTCAATCGATAGCAAGGAAATCGTTGCCAGATTCAGGCCTGAATACGGGGATCGAGGTTTAGGGTTTAGGGTCGATCGATTTGCCAGAGTTTAAGACCTAAATACGTGGGATCAAGGTTTGAGGTTTAGGGTTAATCGATCGATCGATCGACGAGGCGATCCTACCCAGATTATGGGCCTAAATACTAGCATTAGTGTTTAGGATCAATAGATCGACGAGGCGATCCTACCCAGATTATGGGCCTAAATACTATGATTAGGGTTTAGGATCGATCGATCGACGAGGCAATCCTACCCAGATTATGGGCCTAAATACCGGGATTAGGGTTTAATCCTTGCCAGATTAAGGTCTAAACAGGAGGATTAAGTGAGATAATTAGGAGAAAGATCCGAGGGCCATTTCTGCAAATTCGGGAAACCGTCTTCTTCCTCCTTAAACCTCTCGCCAAAACCACAGTTTCTAGGTTTTCCTTTCTGGCCATGGCGGAGCTCCCTGCGCAACCGCCACAGAATTCCTGCAGCGCTCCACGAGTTCCAGCCATCTGCGACCATGGAGCCCCTCCCTGCCTTGTCGGCCGCGCTTCCCCCCGGGCTTCTGCTGAGGAGGACATGGAAATCGCGGCCTCTCTCCTCCCCACTAGCCACATCCTCGCTTTCTTCAACGAGGACGACGTGCCTCCGTCTCGAAGCGGCCACGCAACCCCCGCGGACCGCGCCGGGAGTCGTCTTGACCCTCTTGATGCCGTCATCAGTACAGAAATGTGCAGAGTTTCTTTGCTGAATGGCTCCCGCAATGAGGAGGCGGCCGTCGGTGACGGGAAGCAACAATCGCTTACAGGTTCGGAAGACGCGTCGATTGCGATAATTCCTGGTCCCGGAAGACTTGGTAGCGATGGCAAAGCAGACTCTTTAGGAGAGGCTGTGACGCTTGGCAACGGTGTGGAGGCTTTGCAGCTTGGCAAAACTGAAATCTTGGGAGGCATCGATGAGAATGATTGTGACGAGAAACTACCGTGTGATATTGTGGCTACGAATGGAATTGAATCCAAGCTTTTTGACATGGAGAAACTGGAAGACCATATCATGAGTATTCCTGAGACAGATCCTGATAAATCGCTCCAACTGGACAGAAATAAATGCTCAGGCTTGTCGGAGTTGGAGGAAAGGTCAGATTCTGATTCTGACGTGAATTCAGACTCAGACTCGGATTCAGATTCTGATAATGGGGATGATGAAGAAGAGGAAGAAGAAGACGCTGATGATGATGAAGTAGAAGAGGAAGACGAAGAAGAGAATGGAAAAGGAAGGACAGAAGGTGCTGGTGAAGACAAAGGCGAGGAAGAGGAAGAAGAACGAAAGAAGAAAGCAGAACCAGAAAGTGATCATGATAGCTCATCCTTGGACCTTACTGTTTTCACGAAAAGTCAAGATGTGGAAGCAGAATCGGAATTTGAAGAGGGGGAGCTCAAAGAATCTCCCACTAAACTCAATAACAGAAAATCTTCAGCAAAGCAAAGGAAGGAGAGCTTTGCAGGTGATAGCAGTGATGATGATGCTGGGAACCTAAAAGAATCGATTCAATCCAAATACGAAAAAGTAAGCATTTGTTAGTCATCGAGTCTAATATGCATATAAGAACTCATGTCTGAATAGCTCAGCCATTGTTAGCATGTAATTATGTCCACTCATCACTTCGTGTACTTTGTACTTGTATTCTTCCTGATTGCAGGTATTCTACTTGTAGACATTTCTTAGTTGTCCAGTGGCTATATGATATCTGTACCATTCTATGATTCTTATTGTAGATGCGTTATACATACACAGTATTTTGTTCACCTGTTCAACTGTTATTAGGCTCAAAGCTTTACACGTTTCGTTCAGTTGTTGAACTGTTAATAGGGTCAAATATTTACACATTTGCTCCGTTGTTGGAACTTTTAGTATCCTCAAACGTTTCGTGTATGTTTAATATAAAATATTTCCTTGAGTGTTTGTTGGTGGAATCTGACACTTGATATGACTATTATGCATAAAGTAATTAGAACTTTACTGCACTGCGTATTTACTTAGACGGTTTGTGTTTTTCGACAGAATTTGCCACCTGTGCCAAAAGTATCTATAACCTTAGAGCCACACCACATGATGTCACCGGCTGGTATCATCTCTTCAGTAAGTAAGCTCTGAATGATCATAAGCATATTCCTTTTTTGTATCTCATTTTTGTCTATTCTTGGTGTTTGAGAGATTGTCTTGCTGACTTTCAACTTCATCATAACAAACTTGCTTATTACTTCTACCTTCCAAAAGTTTGTGCAGCATTGTGAAACTTGTATGCTAGTGATTTCCTTATCTAAGTATTTCTTGAGATTCTTTCCTTCAGGTTTTGGGCTCAACCTTAATTGTCGAAGGGACAGAAGGCCAAACCGCTCTGAATGAAGGTTCGATTTTATGGTTAACTGACAAGAGGTTAGCTTTGGGTATTATTGATGAACTTTTTGGACCTGTAAAGAAGCCCTTCTATCTAGTACGCTACAACACCCCAGAAGAGATTCCAGAGGAAGCACAAGAAGGAGTTAATGTGTCTTATGTTCAGGAATTTGCCGACTTTGCTCTTAGCAAGCCGGAATTGTATTCGAAAGGTTATGATGCTTTTGATGAGGAACTTTCAGATTCGGAAATAGAGTTCTCTGATGATGAGAAGGAAGCCGAGTATTGGCGATCCAAAGGTCATGTGAAACGAGAACGGGAGGCCGCAGACAGTGAAGATTGGTTTCCGTCAGGTAGAAAAGGCGAAGATGATCCTTGCAGAAAAGGCAATAAGAAGAACTCCAGAACAAGGGGTAACAGAAAAGATTCACAAGTCAACAATGTAATGTTTTTAACCCAGTAAGCTATACGATAGTTTAGAATATGGTTACATCATTTTAAGAGTCTTTTAGAGAATAGGGACCAAGAGAGCAAGTTTGAGCACAATTTGAAGTGAGAATATTTGGAACGATCTACCTCCATTTCTCATGATTATTTCTAATCCTGGATGACATGCATTTGTTGACGGAACACTCTTTTTAACTGTCTCAAAGGATTCTTTCGGGAGGTCTGCCAGACAACAATACCAACACCATCGAGGTGAAAGCAAGCAACATCTGGAAGCGCAGACAGACCTGTTTCAGCATGTAATCCTCCTGATGCCACTTTTTGTGTTCTGATTGATTAGCAGCTTTGGAATGCCTAACATATTGAAAAATGTTGAAGGATTGTATGGGAAGGCCACCCAGGCATGGATACCAGCTTGATGAAGGTGAAAGTATGAAATTACAGACAGAGCGGCATCACAATGTAATGCACATGTACTTTTAAGAGTGTCTTCCATTTCCCTCTCTTTCTGTATGTATATATTTGAAATGCTGACATTTACTTATGTGAAGGATTTTTGTGGAAGGCCACCCAGTCAACAATATCGACAAAATTCTAAACCACAGTCAGAGAAACACTCATTGGTAAAATGACATATAGAATCTGGGAATAGTGCATCTTTTTTTACATCAGAAATATTTACATTGAAGTGGTTTCTGAAGGATTCCTCTCGAAGGCCCCCCCCCACCAGGCAACAAAACCAGCAATATTCTAAGACACCGGCAAGTAAACATTTGGTAAGTGATGCTTCGTGCAGAGAAACCTAATTAATTACTCTTCGTAGTTTGGTTCGAAGTTCTGACTACCTCAGTAATTGTTTGAAGGATTCTTCCGGAAGACCACCCAGGCACTACCAACAGAAGTCCAAACTACCACTGGCCAATCAACACTCCCAGGTTGATGCTTCCACTATTATAAATTTGGAATAGCGTTCTCAGAGTAGGTTTGCCTAGTTGAAATGCTGACCTGTTTTTGAAATCTGAAGGATTCTTCTGGAAGGCCATCCAGAAATGAGTACCCAAACCATGTTCATGAGGATGTTCAGCAAAGTAAATGCATGGCCGATATGGTGGTTCCTGCTTACGAGTCTACGCCTTTAAATCATCAGGTGTATGATGTGGGGCAATACAATTTATCCGAGTCAGGAAGACAAACAAGTGTGCATTGTGATGGCTTGGATGGGAGCCAGACACACCATGTCCAAGGGAGTCGTTTCCTGTCACCGAGCTATTCCCAAAGGCCAAGTCATCTCCCAGTGCAAGATCATCTCCAGCAAGTGCCTGGGTATGCGGCGACAGGCATCGGAATTCCAATGGGAGCTAGCCCTCTGCTCCAATTCGGAATTCCTGGTTCCAACCTGCCGCTTCAGCAGCCAAGGATATCCTTCTCCAACCAAGTTCCAGCCGGACTTCCTTTCACTAACCAACCACAAGAGCCCAGAGTTGAATCCGTGCAAGGATGGCCGACGCCACCAGTACGTTCAACTGATCATACTGGAGCATACATGTGCCGAGA
This sequence comes from Azolla pinnata, assembly GCA_037176905.1. Lineage (NCBI taxonomy): Eukaryota > Viridiplantae > Streptophyta > Polypodiopsida > Salviniales > Salviniaceae > Azolla > Azolla pinnata. The sequence continues at coordinate 2,075 of JBBBWG010031419.1, read as the reverse complement.
CATTCAACAGCCGCAGTCCCAACTCTCTTCCACATCAAGTTCGGAGCACCAGAAAGCCAATCAAGTATTCGTTGGGATACCTTCGCACAATCAAGTTCAAAGCGCGAATGTAGTAGGAGGTGTCTATCACCATCATAATCATCCAGGGGGTGTGCAACAACAAGCACATGCCTTTGACTCCGCCCCTGTTCTAGGCGTACCAGCGATGCCACAGGCGGTTGCGAGCTTCAATCAAGTTTCACAAGGAGCTTGCAATCAGAACTATTTCCCATCAGCAGCCATGAATTCTTCCACTGGTTTTAACGTGGGTTCACCGGCATGGGCGGCGGAGGAGCAGTTTCCGCCTGCGAGGACGACGTCAAACGATTCCCATCAATGGCAGCATCAGCAAGAGCAGCGGCGGCAACAACAACATAATAGTGGTGCAAGGCCACACCAGCGCAAACAGCAGCAGCATTCTTCTTCTCCCCAGGATCGCTCTCCTGGTTTTCCAAATACTAGGAATGCCCGGAGCGGCGGCCATCATAATAACGGGCGGTATTCTGGCAGAAGGTATTGATCGATTGTTTGTTTGTATACCTCGGATCTTTTAAAGAGAAGATGGTCGGCAATGAGATCCACCGAGTTTTGTTTAACGATTCCGGCTTGCCTTTCCCCACCCCAACTCATCTCTGAGATGATGGATTCGTTTGTGTTCCCATCATTCATTGGCCTTGTCTTTTTGTTGAGCCCCTTTTCTGTACAGTTCTTTTTTTTACCTGTGAGCATCATCTATGGGACATGGCAGCCTGCAAAGTAATGTCAAAAACTTTTGCTTGGGGGGAGTAAGAGTAAGAGTACCAAGTGGGCTTTTGCTGATTCTCTGTAGTGGTGTTATCGCCATTTGCGTCGATTTGGATGCTTCAAAGAGTACTTCCCCGATTGGATTCGTTGACATCAAGCCCCAAAGCTGAGCAAGGCTTTTGCTGGCAGGTCTCTCCACTAGGGTGTGTTCTTGCACCAGAAGAAAAAACCGCGAAACGCATTCTAATTTTTTGGGCCCAACCATCCATCCATCCAGCAGGAAGAAAGCCGAAATAAGCTGGTAATAAGAGGATATTTGCACATCACCAGCAATTTGATTGAGTACATTCATTCGTCGAATTCTCCCAAGTGCAATTCTACTACTACTACTACTACTCCTCCTCCTGTGAGAACAAGAAGAGAGCAAGAGATGCTCCGTTTCATGAACCCTTGTGGTCAATCCTTGGATCATGAACCCTTGTGGTCGATCAATCTTCGGGTCAATGTTGGGCAACTGCTCGCAGCTTCAGATCCTAAGCAGCCTGAAGTCCCTACAAAGAAAAGAAGGCAATCGATTCTCTCTGTGCGGCGCGCGTGGTGCAGCTACTCCTTTGACACGCGTGGTGCAGCCTGAAGTCCTTTGGGGAGGGGGGGGCATGAACACGTAGGCAGCCAGAATTCCTCCCATTTTGCATGTCAGATGTTGGGGGGGGGGGGGGAGAGAGCAGGGGAGGTGGCGTCCATGCAAGATCCAAATGCAGGGCCAGCGCCGAAGCAGTGAGTACATCCGCATCGAATCTGGAGGCTTCCAGCAACGACGGCGGGGAATCCAACAGCACGCGAGGGATCGAATCCTGTCCGACCCTGGTCGTTCCATTCCATTCCTTTGTTCCATTCCTTTGCCTTGCCTTTAAACTTCCCCCAACCCCAGCCAGGCGCGCACCATGGCCGAGCAGCAGCAGAGGGAGAGCAGAGGAGGAGGGGAGGAGGAGGAGGAGGAGGAGGAGGAGGAGGAGGAAGAAGAAGGAGAAGGAGAAGGAGGAGGAGAAGATTCAGAAGAAGAGGGGGTGTGGGCGAGGGTGAAGGCGAAGGCGAAGGCAGCGGCGGCAGGAGCGGCGGGGCTGGCGGCGCCGGCATTCCTAATGTTGGGCCCGGCATTCCTAATGTTGGGACCGGCATTCCTAATGTTGGGACCGGCATTCCTAATGTTGGGCCCGGCATTGCTAATGTTGAGCCCGGGGCTGGTGCCGGCGGCGCTGGCGGCGGGCGTGTGCGCGGCGGGCCTGGCGGCG
>JBBBWG010031408.1:0-42307 GCA_037176905.1 Azolla pinnata | reverse complement strand
GAAGAAGAAGAAGAAGAAGGCGACAGAATCCGAAGCTTCATGAAGAAGGCGACAGAATCCGAAGCTTCATGAAGAAGCCACAGAATCCAAAACGAAGAGGAGAGAAGAAACCGGATGATCCTTTCCTCCAACAAGAAGAGCAGAAGAAGCAGAAGCAGAAGAAGAAGAAGAAGAAGAAGCAGAAGAAGAAGAAGAAGAAGAAGAAGAAGCCATGGATGAACGGATGCGTGCTTACCTTCACCAAAATGGAGCGATTTCTGCAAAATCTTTGTCGCCTGCTCTGCGTGCTCGGGAGCGTGCCTGTATATCAAATACTTTAGACACAGACGAAGAAGAAGAAGACGACGAAGACGAAGACGAAGACGAGGAAGACGAGGAAGACGAAGAAGAAGAAGAGCCTCTTTTCTCTGCGTTTCCCTTATCCACTTGGCTGACTAGACAGACGCCATCGCTCCCTCCCTCTGAGCTCTCTCTCGCTCTCTCTCTCTCTCTCTCTCTCTCTCTCTTCCCACTTGTGCAGATATAGATATTTCCTGTCCTTCGCAGAAGCGGGCCCCGCAGCAGACGATCAAATGGAAGGGACGATGAATGCGCATCATCATCATCGTCTCCATCGCCATCGCCATCGCCATCGCCCGTTCTCTGCGGAACAGTCTGCAGTTTCTTCTGACACGAAAGCCGTGCTTTTCCCCTCTCTCATGTTCTTTTTTCTCTGCCATTTCTTCTTCTCCTCCTTCTTCTTCTCCTTCTTCTTCTTCTTCTTCTTCTTCTTCTTCTTCTCCTTCTCCTTCTCCTTCTTCTTCTTCTTCTTCTTCTTGCTCTTCTTCTTGCTCTTCTTCATTAGGGCTGACAACTACAGCGTTCGGTGCTTAGGGTTCGGCATTCTAGGGTTGTGGGTTTAGGCATAATAACGTGTTTAGGGTTGCGGGTCTAGGCATAATAACGCGTTTAGGGTTGCGGGTTTAGGCATAATAACGTGTTTTGGGTTGCGGGTTTAGGCATAATAACGTGTTTAGGGTTGTGGATTTAGGCTTAATAACGTGTTGTGGGTTGCGGGTTGCGGGTTTAGGCATAACAACGTGTTTAGGGTTGTGGATTTAGGCATAATAACGTGTTGTGGGTTGCGGGTTTAGGCATAGTAACGTGTTTAGGGTTGTGGGTTTAGGCATAATAACGTGTTTAGTGTTGTGGGTTTAGGCATAATAACGTGTTTAGGGTGTTGGGTTTAGGCATAATAACGTGTTTAGTGTTGTGGGTTTAGGCATAATAACGTGTTTAGGGTGTTGGGTTTAGGCATAATAACATGTTTAGGGTTGTGGCTTTGGGCATAATAACATGTTCAGCGTGTTGGGTTTAGGCATAATATAACATGTTTAGGGTTGTGGGTTCAGGCATAACAACATGTTTACGGTGTTGGGTTTAGGCATAATAATGTGTTTAGGGTGTTGGGTCTGGGCATAATAACATGTTTAGGGTTGTGGATTTGGGCATAATAACATGTTTAGGATTGTGGGGTTTGGGCATAATATAACATGTTTAGGGTGTTGGGTTTAGGCATAATATAACATGTTTAGGGTGTTGGGTTCAGGCATAATAACATGTTTAGGGTTGTGGATTTGGGCATAATAACATCTTTAGGGTTGTGGGGTTTGGGCATAATAACATGTTTAGCATGTTGGTTTTAGGCATAATGTAACATGTTTAGGGTTGTGGATTTAGGTTTAGGGTTTAGGTCGCATACACAATGTCACGTGGTATGTTTAGGGTTTTGGGTTTAGGGCTTAGGATGCATTATTACTAGGGTTTGGGTTTAGGATTCATACTCATTACCACATGTTTAGGATTTTGGGTTTATGATGCATACTCATTACCACATGTTTAGGGTTTTGGGTTTAGGATTCATACTCATCACCACATGTTTAGGGTTTTGGATTTAGGATTCATACTCAATATGGTACCACATGTTTTAGGGTTTTGGGTTCATGTTACCGCCACGCTTTCTAAGGCATGGGTTACTACAGTGTTAGGGTTTAGGATGCATATGCATTACTAAATGTTTAGGGTTTACGGGTTAGGGTTAGAATGCGTGTCTTACAACATTTCTAGGGTTTTAACAAGCAATGCAATATTACTACATGTTTACGGTTTAGAGTTTAGGGTTTAGGATGCATATGCATTACTTAAAAGACAGTAACTATATACATAACTCCACCATTGACAATTCGTACCACTCGGTAAATCCATCGAGATCACAACCACAACACAAGCACCGCATTGAAAACCCAACATTTGCGGTTAGAATTTGGGCAAACATTGCTGCCATACCAATGAAATGTCCAAATTACAAGCATTTTGATCTGAGAGTCTAAATTCAAAATAGAGTGTGTGATTGTGCACAGCCTTCTTGTTATATAATTTATATACCAGATTTCATATGGCCTACCTCGGGGAAATCGCCATGAAACACTCTCCATGCTCCTCATGTTGCATGGATAACGTCAAACTATCCGATCGACGTTTCAAGCTCCTTTCTCCATGTTTCAGATATACCTGAAAATATGCTGTTGAACTTCACTCCAAAGTATCAAAAGATTCCGCCATAGACAAGGAAACCATTGCTTTCCACCCAAGAAGTATTTTCTGGCAACAACCCAGAAAATATACTTGAGTGGAAACCCTCTTTCAGTGCAGCCCATGAAATTTCGAATCCAGAGCACATGTATTTGACGCACGCCTTCCACAATTTCATTCTTTACTTGTTGCACCTGCACAAACATCGATACCTTATTTAGATCCTACATTATCCTTATCAATATAGTGAGGAAATGAAGAATTTCGCAATTTTCGGACGAATGTCCCGCATGCATTTGTCAAAGTTACGGATTCATTTGAAGACGATCTGCCTTGCTTTGGTCCCACAGCTGTTTGAATGAATTCAATCTGCACAAACACTATCAGCATAACCAGACTGAAGAAGATGAATCAGGACTATGCATACATGTTCGCATACCGCTTGAGAAGTGGTGAAGGATTGTATGGAAAGGCTTTCTTGGAATGAAGTCGCTCAACAGCTTGCTTTAGAGAGATTATACACTCTGCAACTTTTTTTATATCTGCACTATAAACATGCGCATCACCATCTGTGAATAGACATGTCAGAAACATTAGCAGGTTCTCAATCCTACGATATTATATTTATATATTCTTATACCAAACTATTACCATTTCTCATACCATCCGTTTGAGGCAAAGACAAAAATTCTGTCCACGCATTATTCACTATCCGGAGAGACCTATTTGATGAACACCAGTAAGATGTATCTAGTAACTATATCAGTAATATCTCTACACAATATCACAAAGGAAGACTAACGAAGTCCTCATGAGACAGATACGTTTCTTTTGAAGACCTTTTAAATACCTTGTAAGGTACTGAAGGCAACGAACACTAGTATCATTTGAAATGAGGAAATCAAGAATGACTAAATGGTCATAGTGGATCTGCAAAATTTATCCATTCAGTAAGCAAACAAGAATTCCACACTTTTCTGAAGCAGATGATTTACTAGAAATAATGACATCAAGAATAACTGAAAATGACATTCTAAAGCTAATTACCAGAGATGTGAATATTGCAAAGAGACGAACTGGCTTGAAAGTTTCAATGACCAACTTCCAGGAATCTTGTGAGGACTCTTTCCCAGTATGATTAACTCTGCAATGACACCCCATTCCAAAAAATGGTTGTCAATACCATCAATTTTCTCTCCATTATAAAAATGAATTCTTCAAAATTTGGTACCATATTTGAGTTATCGACAAAGGGGCTTACCCTTGTAAAATTTCCAGTGCATGTGTATCCAGTAAAACCAGAAGCATATCCATCAACAATGTGTCCTGTATGGACAGTCCCCTTTTGAGCGAAAAGTTCTCCATAATCATCTCTCGCCAATAACTTGCTATTTACGAATGTGTCATTCACTATACCTTGGGCATTCAAATAAAAAATCACAGCTATGAACATGCTTTTGGCTTGTAATGATTAGCTGGATTCCAGTAAGAGTACATTCATCGCATTAAACACAACTAATGAAAGATTACTGAGTCATGAAAACTGTTCTCACCTCATCAATGAAGATCTCTAAGTATGAAGAGGCAAAAATATCAGCCACCTCAAAAAGATCAGCAGTTATTTCATTGCCCGTTAAATTAACTTGTGATGTTAGCCAACAAAGAAGCCATGGCTCTTGCCAATATCTACTAGCTGCTTCAATTCTCAAATCATTAGCACGTGAAGCTATTTTCAGAGACACCACTGCCTTAAAAATGAGGAAAACTGCATATTTTTCTGGTTCATGAGAAGAAGAAGATGATGATGAATCATCTGCTTTGTCTATATCCATCATGCATTTCGCAAATGGTGATCTGATTAGAGAACCCGACGCTTGTGGCCTTTTCAAAAACAATGATCCACATAGCACATCAAGATGTTGTTCCAAAAGGTTTATGCATGTTATACCCAGAGAAGGATGTTCTTTGAACCATTCACAGAGTCTAAAAAGCAGCATCTGAAATCAGAAAACAATGAATCATGAGTCAGTCTGATAAGCATCAAATAACTCGTGTATGTAGACTCACTTGGTATTCCATAAGTTAGGTATCCCTCTTATCTTTTATATGGGTTCCCAAAGGGGATAATCACACACTAAATCTTAGTCATGATAAAGGTGGTGCAGAGCTTTGAAGAAGGAACACATCTTTAAAGAGGCAACAAAATTCTAGAATCCAACTTTTTAGAGCACAAATCCACCTAGTAGGGCTCTTCAGAATCCAATGGGTAAGCATCTTTTTCTTAGTAAAATTATTACATATCAATGTGAACAGAAAATTTATTTACCAGAAATTTGTGCTGCAAGTAATGGCAGAGAGAACTCTTGTTACTACTGATGCAATGCTGTGAAATAGCTCTTGTAAACTCATTTATCGATTCTAGTACCCCAACTCGAATTTCTGGCTTGATAGAATCAGGATGCATACCCATAGCATGAGTAATTGAGCACAAAAAGCGCAAGAGAGCTGCTAACGCTAAGTCTTCTTCCCTGCCTCTGTATTCGTTACGTCTCTGTAGGAAGTATCTGCTGAAATTTGCAACAAATTCTTTGATACAAGGCTCAAATGTGGTAAGAAAATTTCCCAATTTTGATTCCCCTTCGACTTTACAGTTTCTAAATATGTTATGTAGCAGTTCTAATAGATGAGCGACAAAACTCCAGCTTTTCTGTTGTTTGGGGCGCTTATGCTCGCAAGGGGACAGTTTTCCTGATAAGTTTCCTCTGAATGTACTTTCAGCATCACAAAACCATGCCTTCGAAGAATCCCATAGTTCTTGAATGGAAGATATTTGGAGGAATGGCTGCAGCAATTATATAATTTATTGTGCTTTAGATAGTGTCTCATAGTATCTTTGTTTTATAACCTTTCAAAGCTAATTTACCACTGCAAAAACATAGCAAAACCCCAACCACTTCATCGAAATATTGAAGCAGAAGCAAAAATGTCTTTGCAGCCGCATGACAAGTGAAGCGGTTGGGAGATGTGAAAAGAAAAACCTGCAGTTTCAGAAAAGCGGAAAATCTAAAACAGACGGAAATAGGAAAGTTACAAGAGTTGAAGATGACTATTTTCATACCAAATCAGCAGACAGTCCCTTAATATCATTCATACATGGTCTTCCTTCAACTTTCGCAAGTGAACAATCATCATATTCACCTTCAAGTTTGGGCAAGTGCTCTGGTTGTAACTGAAGCATAGAAGAATTGATGAATCAGATGAGCAAGAACGGAATAATGTTCAAACGGATCATGTTCATTTGGGCTAAAAATAAACAAAAACATGACAGCATTTTTCATTTCTCCTTATGGCAGAAGAATCATAACCTTCCAAGGCAGCTTTCATGTGGAATACACAATTTCATCAGAAGGAAACATTTCATGAAAATTGATGGACAAAATGCAACTTCAAGAGAAGAAGCTGAAAGAATAGTTCATGAACTTGATAAAAGATGTAAGGATTCATTGACATGTATCATGAAGAAAAGAATAGATTGCTCATAATAATATGTGCAACATCTGTCCCGATTGCCATGATATGGAGCATACAAAACTCGAAAGATATGACTTGACAAATATCAACCAGCTTTGTTTCCCAAGACGATTGCCACTTTCAAGGGGTAATACATATTTGGATGATGGCAATAAACCTAATCTGATAGGCTGAAAACAGTGCATCACATTTGTAACTGCTTCTGTACACGGCAAGGTTGATCCACTAGAAAGGACGTGACAGATTATGACGAATGATGAGGGTTTGGGGGTCTTCATCTGGAAATCAAAATACTTTTTTTGTTCATTGTTATCATCACTTATTACCAGATGTTCTTGCCTAACGTGAAAACATTTGAAGACGTATTTTCTCTTCTAGGTCATTTTGATCTCTTGAAAGGAATTAATGCAACATCTCTCTCCCTCTCAAATAAATTTTCCTCTAATACTAATGATAACTCAAAAGGGAGTATTATTACACGTGTTTTCCATAACTCGGAAGCAGTAAATGTGCTCACATCCGCACCTATCAAAGAGGAAAACGAAAACCTCGGAAATCTGGTTTGAAAGTAGCTCGATGTCATGAGGTCGATATCCAGAAGATGAAGCATCATGAGCTACTATGTCTAAAGCTATGGTTGGACTACAATCAAGAGTAACATCTACAACACATTGTGAGAAAGTATTGAGTATCATGTTTTAATACGATGCTCTGCCTTCGATGATATTCCATTATTCTTTCCACACATCTTTCAGCCAATCCTTACACCAATTCCTTCTACCAACTGTGACATTCTTCGTAAAGATCGTGAACATCTAGAGGCTCTATTCACTTCAAAAAAATGTCACACATGGAAACATTTGTTTTTGGTCTTGTACGTCATATTTGATCTCCAAAAACGCAAACATGATCTCTCTGTCACAGGTTATTTTAACCTCTAAATAAAATGATAATACACACACGCACGCACCCCACAAATCTCCCTGTGCGTGACAAACCTTTCTCTGAAAAAGGGAGATTTTTTTTTAAAAAAGGCAAAAGAAAGGATTGCAGCCGTACATGATATGGTTCCATGTCCGTATATGCATACAATATCCAAAACAGAAGACAAAAAAAGTACTTACACGATTGGAAGTGCCCAGCTGCCTTTGAATCTGACCATCAAAACACTTTGGACATTTCAGCACTAACGCATTTTCCATAAAAACAAAACAAAAAATATATACTTGACTGCGAGTGAATTTTTTCCTGAACATTATTACGTTACCTTCGACAAGGCTGAGAGCATGATGTGGCCTTGCAAATATCCACGATCCTTCTATATTTATCAAAACCATAAAGAAATTTCACTTTGCATTTATACAGAAATACACATGTATATATGCACTTAGAAGGAATTGAATCGGCAACAAGTCAAACAAAACAATGCAAAAGCTTATATTTGTGGAAAGAGTTCAGATATCGAACACATGGTCAAAGGTGCAAATGTGTTTGTGTGAGCAATACCCATCATATTATACATACATACATAGACACAATAACCAGTTTCTCTCTCTCTCCCTACCTCCAGAATTAGACGCATATCACCAAAGGTGCACCTGCAAACATGGAGAGAAGCGATGAGAGGAGGATTCAAACTCCTGACAGATGAACCAAGATTAGTGTTTGCAGAAGTATGAATGGAGCAGTGGGGGTCCAGCAGTACCTCTTCTCCATTTGGATCACCCAGAAGTGATCAGCCGGTCGGATATGACAGAAAGGTGGATATGGATCCGTTCTCTTTGGCAGGTGCAGTCAACATAGATCTTGGATGGAGCACCGCCCAGCAGGAAAGGAGCTGTGAGAGCTGTGAAACGAGGACCCGGTTCTGCACTGCTGCAGGTTGAGCTCAGAAGAGTTCACCTTGCAAATCACATCGACAGCCATAGCCATGAGAATCGAAGCTCAAAGAGCAACCGAAGCGCGAGAGATAAAATGGAACAAAAGCAAGATAGCTTGACAAACAAAATCAGCAGATAGACAGCGCAAAGCTCGATGACGAGCAGCCAGCCATAGCCAAGCTCAAGAAGACCCACCCCCCCGCTTCATCCGGTTTTAGGGTTTATTTAGGGTTTCCCATGCCAGTTCTCGGGAGAGACAAGCGGTGGTATGGCGCTTCTTCTTTTCCTGTTCCTTTACATGCAGCGGATCGATGGATCTACATACCTCTTCAGGAAGATCTTCGAGCAGAAGCAGCTCCGATCCCAGCAGCCATCGCCGGAACCGTCGTTCGAATTGTTGTCAGAAACTGCCACATATCGTCTTGTTCGTGTGCACCATGGCCATGGAAATCGCTCCCATGAACAAGAAAAAGGAATTTGCTGGGCTCAGAAATCATCAAAGATTTTGTTTTCTGATTCTTGGGATCAAGGACTTCTTCCAGGAATCTGAGCAAAACCATCAAAGAATTTGTGCTGATTCTTGGGATCAACAAGGACTTCTTCCAAGAATCTGAGCAAAACCATCGAAGAATTTGTGCTGATTCTTAGGATCAACAAGGACTTCTTCCAAGAATCAGCAAAACCATCAAAGAATTTGTGCTGATTCTTGGGATCAACAAGGACTTCTTCTAGAATTTGAGCAAAATCATCAAAGAATTTGTGCTGATTCTTGGGATCAACAAGGACTTCTTCCAAGAATCTAAGCAAAAGCATGAAAGAATTTGTGCTGATTTTTGGGATCAAGGACTTCTTCCAGAACCCTCGAATCTCACCAATGCTACCATAGGAATAGATCCGATCTTATCGGCTCCCGAATCCGAGATTCCGACTCGAGATTATTTCCACGGTTTTGTTCAAAACCGTCGTAGGTTCCGGGAATCGAGCCCTTCTCCGTCATCGTCCCCGAATCAGATCGATGTTGTCTTCGAATCGCGCCCTGCGATTTTAGGGGTCGATCTTAACTTATCGCCTCCCGAAACCAGAGAATCCGGCGCGAGATTCTTTCCTTGTCGTTGGCTCGAAGCCATCTCTGAATTTGGGATAAGGCCTTCTCCATCGTCCCCGAATCTAATCAATGCTGCCATTGTCGAATCGCGCCTTGCGATTCTGGGCTCGGTCATATTGCCTCCCGAACCCGAGAATACAGTTCGAGATTCGTTTCTAGTCCTATCGTCTGCCCGCATTGTTTCCTATTGCGCATGCTTCGAAAGATCTCGACATAGGAATCTATCCAGATGTTCATGCATGGCATCGTAAAACCTTCGAATCAGCTCGATGCAGTTCGAACCCATCGTATGCGATGCATGGGATGCCGTGCCATTGGGATTAGTGCAGATTGGATCGCATACGTCATCACACAGCAAGCGTTATTTATATCGTCGCCTTCGTATCGAGCTTGTGATAGGCAGATAGATCATTAAGGCGCGGAAGCAGCAGAAGGACTCTCGAGAAGATGTATCGGAATCAGCAAGATTGAATGAGAACGCGTCCAATGGAGTGGTTATTGAATGAATCGGAGGGCATCGGCCAGCTACAAAGGACAAGGGCATGACCCGAGAAGTTGAAAAAAGCGAGAAAATTCTCCTTCTCGAAGTGAATTCGCCGAGTAGAAGCCGAAGCAGAAGCAAAAGTTTCGGATGCCGTTGAAGCGTCGGCCGTCTCGACGTTGAATGCGCGGATCGCATGATCTCTTTGCTTCGATCCGCGCTCCGAAGCGGGGTTTGTATACGAATCGCGATCCCCGATCGACGAGGAATTCGATCATGTTTTTTTAAAAATCCGGTGCGATGCAGTAGCTGTAACCGATCTTCGATCCGATGCTCCCCGAAACGATCATGCCCACGATCGTTCCATCATCAGACGATCGTCTTCGTAACCAATCTCGGATCGATCCAACCAAGAACTGAGCCCCTAAAACCCAACCAATACACAGACGCTGATATATCGTGGGTTGCGCATGCACGATCGTGCTTCTTTCCGATCAGTGCCCAAAAGTTTGGCTCACTCCGATCGTCATGGGCCGAATTGCTATCGCCCAAAAACCTGCGCCACGATACGTTTCGGGACTTGAACCCAAGACTTTTAATCCGAACCAACGCTCTTTACCTTCTCTCGATAGTCCGTCTAAAAACCCAAGACTTGTTATGAACAGACCGATGCGAGCTTCCATGGAGCTCATAGTATCATGCTATACCTTCCAGATGATCATCAGAAGTTATTGCTTGGAAGGGTTCTAGGGTTTAGGGTTTAAGGCTTCTTCTCCATTGTGCAGAGCTACCCTAGTAACCCTTTTTCTGAATTTACAGTGTTTTTCTTATGACAACAATTGACTTGTTTCTGAAGTGAAACAGCTACAAAACCAGTTCAGGCCTCTCATTAACTTGATAATTACATTACTGACTTTCAAGCGGCAGTGCATCGAGAGTGTAAGCATGTCCTTTTCCGTAGCCACAGCGTTAGTCACATTTCGAAGGCTGTTACCTTTCGGTTCAGTTCTCAATTTTAACCACATGTTTACGTTCGATTCTCAATTTTAATCACATTTGGAAGGCTGTTTATGTTCGATTCTCGATTTTAATCACATCTGGACGGCTATTACCTTTCGATTCTCAATTTTAATCACATTTGGAAAGGCTGTTTACGTTCGATTCTCGAATTTAATCACATCTGGAAGGCTGTTACCTTTCAATTCCCAATTCTAATCACATTTGGAAGGCTGTTTACGTTCGATTCTCGAATTTAATCACATCTGGAAGGCTGTTACCTTTCAATTCCCAATTTTAATCACATTTGGAAGGCTGTTTACATTCGATTCTCAATTTTCATCACATCTGGAAGGCTGTTAACTTTGATTCTCAATTTGAATCACATTTGGAAGGCTATTTACGTTCGATTCTCAATTTTATACACATCTGGACGGCTGTTTAGCTGCAACTCTCAATTTTAATCACATTTGGACGGCTGTTTACCTTCAATTCTCAATTTTATACACATTTGGAAGGCTGTTTACCTTCAAATCTGACTCCATCTGAGGTATGCTTCTCACAATGCTGGCATCCATGGATGCTTCCATTTTCGAGCTCGAAAACTGCGTTCCTGTGCAGACATGTGAGAGATAACAGTGATTGGCTTGAAGATACTGACGATGGGCACTAAACCAGAAGACACAACGGTGCAATGAAAAATAAGTGGTACTATTAGAACTATTCCCAGCTTACAAAGAATAGCAACTAGAGCTTATTCTAGCTATATATATCATAGCCTTGTTGATTGATTTACTCCCCTTCCCCGGATACACAAAAACTCAGAAATGGATGGATCTATAGCTCTCGACAGAATTGGACTGGGCAGCTGTAAGAGTAGCAGATCCTTCTCTCCCACGCTGCATGTGTTTTGTATGTAGCAATCACAAGCCTTCGGCTATTCCCAAAATTACAAGACAAAACGCTCCTTTCATGCATCCAGATCTTTCGATGGGTTCGGTGGGATGCTGACCCATAGGGGTGAGCCCTCGACTGCTTCATCTGCTTCCCGAGGCTCCGCATCTGCTTCTATCAGAGGTTCCAGATCTCTCTCCTTCACACTCTGGAGAAAATGCATAACCACAAGTGGATCAGAAAAGGTGGGATAAAAGATCATTAAAAGAACGCCCCATTAAAACATTTCTATGTCCATCTCGACGACTCGCATGTGGACGAGACACACCAAAAAGAGGAAAAATAGTGGTTTAGGGTTTAGGGTTCAGCAGATAAAAAAAAACATTTAATAATGCCCGAGTATGCCCATTTCAGTGGTGTGATAGATGCACACACCCAAAAATGGAAAAATGTCAGTTTAGGGTTTAGCACATAGAAGACTAAACAAATCCAATAAAACATTTTCTATGTCCATCTCCATGGCTTGATTGTGAACAATTTCCTGGATGCAAAAAACACACACCAAAAAGAGGAAAAATATCGGTTCAGGGTTTAGTGGATAAAGGTAGTTAAAATCTGTCCAACAAACATTTTCTATATCCATTTGAACAGTTTGATTGTGGATCATTTCCCAGACACGAGGGACAATACCAAAAAGAGGAAAAATAACAGTTTAGGGTTTAGTGTTTTCCCTATGTCTTAAACCCTATATCCCATTGTTACCTGGGGCAGCTCTTCGATGGCTTTTTGTTGGCTCTCCTTGACAGAGACATATGAGTAGGCACCCATGCCCACTACAGCTACACCAATGCCAAAAATGTTTTGCCAGCTGAAGGGGTTCTTCAGCAATATGTATCCAAGTGCCAGCACAAGGCATGTCTTTAGATGCCCCAAGACTTGATATGTCACTGGAGATGTTTTCCCAATGACAAGGAACGTGCTGAAGTTCACAGAGACCGATATCAAACAGGAGAGGATGATGAAGAACTGCATTATAAAGCCAGGGCCATAAAAGGGGGTTTTTTAAGCTAGCTTGATTTCAGATTTTATAACAAAAGAGTAATACTTTTGCATGCATCAAGAATGGAAGGCGTGCTCTCCTTACCAGGACTTCAGGATTGTAATTGAAAGAGAACACGTTTTTGTTCGTCAAGAAGCCGTCTAGGAAAGGTCCTGATAGGAGCAGGATTCCTGCTTGATATGGGCATGACTGGTAAAGCAGCTGCGTTGACGACACCTTGAACCTTTTCTGTATTGTGTTAGTCATCTAAGAGTGTATTTTGTTAAAGAGGTCACTTTGAGCTTGCAACCGGAAATCCCAACAAACAACTGAATCCAACACACAAGTAAAGTAGCATCTTATTTGTTCACACATTTGCAAGTGGATACGATTTGTGCAATGCATGTCGTGACAATTGCCAGAACCGATAAAATGGATCCCAGAAAATTGAGCTGCAGATCTGTAACAGTAGCAATCCCTACCCCAACAAGAAGTATGAAGAGCGATGATTGGATTTTCCGGCTACACCAATTACAGCATCAAGTAAGTAAGAGAACAAGCATCATCTGCAGAAGAACATTGCATACATATACATTTCATAAGATGAAACTACCCCTAGGACAGTGCATATATATTTCATAAGATGAAACTGGCCCTAGGACAGGGCATAAACATTTCATAAGATTAACTGGGACTAGAACAGTGGATATACATTTCATAAGATGAGAACTAGCCCTACGACATAATAGTAATAAGTTGTCGACAAAGAAAAATAGAAGCTCATTGCTATAATAAGATGAGAACACTTTCAATTGTAGAACTACTAAACCATTGGTAACTTCATCGATGCAACATGTCTCTATAAAAAAGACTACAAGAAAGAAAAAGTCTCTGACGATCAGAAATCCACCAAACCTGAATGTTTTCAGTAGAAATAATGTCTCGAGAATCACTGTGCAGGGGATTATTGCCAGCTTTGTCATCTGCTTATTCAAAGGAAGAGAGCACGCATTAAGAAAGGCTTAATTTCTTTGATTCTGCACCTATTCATTGGAAACGAAGGGAATTGATGCTTGCCTGATAGAAACCAACGGAATTGAAACCCAAGCAAAGGTTCAGTAATCCGATCGAGACCCCGTTCAGAAGCCCAAACCCAATCACAGTCTGTGGATCAAATGGCTTATTCTCAAACAGATTCAGCATCTTTGCGACATGCAAAGAACAGAAAGTCACCACCAGGTGCCAGCTCGTAAGTGTTGTTGCTGCAGATTGCATTGCCAAAAAGGAAAATCCACCATGAGAAGAATCTCCATTCAAAGAGGAAAAACAATAATATGGACGATGATGCAAATTACATGGATGTATTATTTCATCACTGTAAGAGACATTAAACGGTTCTCTGCCTATCTGATCTAGCAGAAGCGTCTTGCAATTGTACTCATTTTCTCACAGCCTAACGAACAAGCTCGTGAGATGATTTCTTTTATGGCCTGTCATGTGCATATGAAATGGTGACCTAATATGCACTTCCTCCAACAAAGTCTTAGCCTTTGATCCGATCTGATCCCACTATGAGTAGACCAGCGGATCTCTCAGCTGCCTCATTTCTCGATTTGTTCTTCTACAAAGATAGAAACAACTGAATTTCCCTGAGCCTTCTAAAGTGATGTAAAGGTTTAGCAGATCACTGCAATACATTACAATTCTTGGATTCCTTTAGCAGAAACATGCAGGGTTTCAGAGCACGTCACGTTACAATTCATTGTATGTCTCTAAAGCCATCACGATTCATGGTAGGTCTCTAAAGCCACTACGAGTCTTCTGAGGCATCCATGCCTTGAGGATTTCAAAGATGCTACTATGTACTGTGCTCAAAATGCAAGTACGACATTAGATCCAGGACGGAGCTTAGTAATCTGAAGCGAAGATCTTGTCAATCTCATTGATCAACACTCCTTCCAGGATCATACACTTCAAATCAATTTGGAGATCTGGGAGACACAGTCACAATAGCATCATGAACCCACCGGCAGATTGAATCACACTTCAGATGAGTCCAAATGCTCCTCCTCATGATTCCAAGCTAAGAATCTGGAAATCTCAAGACAATTTCAATGCCAAGAAGACACACTGTCCTCCAGCATTTAGAAGATTTGATCTTCATCATAATACATTCTCCCAACTCTAGGGATTCCAAGGATTCAATCCTCGGCTGGTTGTAAGCCAGAGCCCATTGAGCCTGCCTCTCAAAAATTGCCTCCCTTCCTCTCTTCCCCCCTCCTTACACCGCCTACCATTTCATGCATATCTGATCTGGGTCAAGAAAGGCAGCGCACAGCATGCATTCCACACAAATGGTGCATGTGAGACCCTGATTTCCACGCTTAGCTTCGGTGAAATGGAAAAGGGTGAAATCAATCCACATTCCTTGTTTCTGCTTTCAACTAGGCTAAAACAAAAACAGATCAAAGCAAGAAAGGAATGGAAGAACTAGTGCGAGGAGAAGTGTAAACTGAAATGAAAGAATGCGTGCAGGGTTGTTCCTCTTCCTCTTCCTCTTCCTCTTCTTCCTCTTCTTCCTCTTCTTCCTCCTCCTCTACAACAACAACTACTACTACTTCATCAGTACCGAAGCTGAAGTTGAAGGAGCTGAGGAGAGCTTTGTTGCAGATGACGATGGAGACGGAGGAGATAACGGAGAGGCTCAGAGCTCCCACTGTGCCCAGCTGATGCCCCCGCCCAGCGCTGCTGCTCTCCACCATCGCTATCGCTCTCTCTCTCTCTCTCTCTCTCTCTCTCTCTCTCTGCCCTTCTCTGCTTCTGTTCAGCTTGATTCTGATCTCCTTCTCCCTCTCCCTCTCTCCCTCTCCCTCTTCTTCTGTTCGAGCCTCGATAGATCTACTTCAGCATCAGCATCAGCATCACCGCCCACCATCGCCACCACCGCCCACATCCTCTCTCTACAAATCCACATCCGCTCTCATCCCAAAGTATCTATGTTCGCATGCATGTCCACCTCCATCCACATCCGCTCTCATCCCAAAGTATCTATGTTCGCATGCATGTCCACCTCCATCCACATCCTCTCTCTACGCATCCACCCACATCCTTTTCATGTACGTACGTGCGTGCCCCCATCGTATGCATCCGCATGCGCATGCATGGGTGCATCCTTCCTTCCATCCATCCATCCATGCATGCATGCATGGGTGCGCATGGGTGCATCATCCAGTCATGGATGTATGCTTGCGCTGGCGTGCAAGCGACATGCATGACCGCATCCATGCATGCCACGCGTCTTGGCAGGTGAATTTATGAATGTATGCATGTGTATGTGCGTGTATGCATGTGTGTGTATGTGTGTGTGCATGTGTGTGTGTGTGTCGGTGTATGTATGGATGTGTATGTGCGTGTGCATGTGCGTGTATGTATGTATGGATGAGTATGCATTTATGTATGTATGCGTATGCGTATGTATGTGTGTGTATGTATGTGTATGTGCGTGTGTATGTGTATGTATGAATGTATGCGTAGGTGTATGCATGTGTGTGTGCATGTGTCGGTGTATGTATGTATGTGTATGTGCATGTGCATGTGCGTGTGTATGTATGTATGGATGAGTATGCATTTATGTATGTATGCGTATGTGTGTGTATGTGTGTGTATGTGTGTATGTGTGTATGTATGTGTATGCATGAATGTATGCGTATGTGTGTGCATGTGAGTGTGCATGTGTCGGTGTGTGTATGTATGTGTATGTGCATGTGCGTGTGTGTGTGTGTATGGATGGATGAGTATGTATTTATGTATGTATGCCTATGTGTGTATGTGTGTGTATGTATGTATGCGTATGTGTGTATGTGTGTGTGCATGTATGTGTGTCTGCGTGTGTATGTACGTATGTATGTATGTATGTGGGCGTATGTATGTGGGCGTATGTATGTACGTATGTATGTACGTATGTATGTACGTATGTGTGCGTAAGTATGTAATGCATGTGTGTATGTACGTATGTATGTACGTATGTGTACATATGTATGCGTATGTATGTATGTGTGCGAAGGTGTGTGCATGTGTGCATGTTTGTGTGTATGTATGTATGCATGTGTCGCATGCATGTGTGTGTATGTATGTATGTGCACATGTCTATCTATAGGTATGTGTGTGTATGTATGTATGTGTCTGTACGTATGTGTGCGTATGTGTGTATGTGTGCGTGCATGTCTCTATGTATGTATGCGTGCGTGCATGTGTGTATGCTTGCGTGCGTATGTATGTATGTATGTATGTATGTATGTATGTATGTATGTGTGCATGTGTTTATGTGTTTGTGGGCATGCCATTATAGGTATAAATTTGTAATTTAAGATAAAGATTCTCTGGGTTTTACCCTAAACCCTAAACTTGATTCAGGGTTTTACCCTAAACCCTAAACTTGATTCAGGGTTTAAACCTAAACCCTAAAAAAGCCGGCCTCGGGGTTTAACCCTAAACACCAAGCTTGCTTCAGCTGTTTCACCGTAAACGCTAAACATGCTTTCAACTGTTTCAACCTCAAGCCATTCAAAGCTGGTCGGGGATCTGTGTGTAAAGGTGTTTTGCAGTGGGCCTGGTATGTTGTTTCGACATGCATCCATTCATGCATATTTACATGCTCCGGAGCATGGCTACGCCATCGATCGTGCCATTGTCATGCTACCCAGAAGAAAAAAAAAACAAAAAAAAAAAGAGAGACTCTCATTCCGAAACAACTCCAGAGCAATTCCGATCATCTGGGATGAGATCATATATGAAGAGAGCTCTGGGCAGGACCGACTCATCATCGCCTGTCAACGAGATTACAAATCAATCGGATAACAGGAATACGATCGACGCCTTGCCAATCTCTCTGATTGGTTATGAACTGTTAGCGCCCACCGAGGCTCCGATCGGTCTGCAGTCAGTCAGTCGAATGGGTCCTGATCGAGATATGTCGCTTCCAATTCGTCGAAAATATCAAACGCGAATGTGCGAACAAGAAACAAATGCGAATATTATCATTCTGATACTTCAGCCTTTCCTTTTTTATCATTATTTCGAATGAAGGTTGTTGATGTACTGGTAAGGTAACATCTCTTTCATACTTCTTATTTTATATTTTAGTTTTGCTTCATTTGAATTCATTAATTATAATTTTTTATTATTTTGAGAGACAAATGATATTTTTATACTCACATAGTCTTTTTCCATTCTCGAATGATATTTTTATACTCAAATACGAATGCATGAATGTATTCATGACTAAAATCTATGTCAAAGTGTGAATTGCAGATTCTCGGTTTCTAAGTTCAATAGAGTATGTTTCGGTTTAGATCGATGGGCCAATCTTACAATCAAGTTGCTATAATGTATGTGAAACTTCCTAATATGGGCTTATAAGGGTCGCTACTGAAACTCAAGATTGCTTTAATAAAGAGGTTAGATTGCATAGACTCTACTTTAAACTTATCATGGTCGAAACTCTGGAGATGATTAATAGCTCTAAAAGCAAGATAAGTGTTGCGGCCTAAGAAGATCAGAGATTAATAATAACATTGATAATAAGAGAAAAAGCATAGAGTGCAAGACAAGAAACCGAAAAAATGAAAGATGATTTATATTATAGAAGAACAAGGATTACAACAAGTATCTTCGATAAAAGCCTTGACATTAGTACTAACAAGTCATTGTTAAGCATTCAAAGAATGCTACACAGTAATTTCCGGTAATTTTAAGATATTTTGAAATGTTCTAGAGTATTCTAAATATTCGTTATTAATTATTTTTATAGTATATTAATGATTTAAACTTGCAGTGCCTGAAAATATCTTTTCCTAGTATTTCAGATCATCTTAAAATAGTTCAGAGTACTTCGGGTATAAATCACTTTTGATAGTGTTTTATACTTTTTCTTCTCATGAACAGAAAAGGTTTGGAAATTTTCGCAACCAAGATTTCTACACACCAGGATGTCTGTTCGGTCGAACCTTGAGATATTATAGTTCGATTAGTTCACAATATACTGTAGAATTATGCTGATATGTTTAAGATGCATATTTGATGCAATTTTTTTAGCTTTATTATTATGATTTCGATAACTAACTAATAGAAAGATATTTCTTCTGGTCAAAAGAAAATTATGCATGTTTGTATAGTCTTCATTTAGTGGGCCATACGCAACAGTACGCGGGAAACAGCTGAGACACTAGCTATAAACATCAGAATACAGACATCGACCGCCGCAAAACTAGCCTCATTGTAAGATTATCGGAGAAGATTGAAAACGACGTTTGGAGAGTGATGCAAATGGCCCAACTGGCAACTCGATAAAAAGACGTAGCAGTCGACTAAGGCTGTTAGGCAGGCCACATCAGTCTGCTGGCAGAAGCCATTGCAACAACCCACACACAGTTCTCCGCAGCTCTCGTTCCGTGGTCCGATTCTGATGCCAAGACGATGATTGTGTGCACAAGCTATTACGCAAATCGAGCGATGGTACTGTATTCCACAAAAGGAAGCTGAACGAGCGCTGATGCCGACGGATTCCTGTCGATTGGAACTTTTAGTATCGAATCGTTCCATTCGCCCTCAAGGCCACCGACAGAACGACGCAGTTTCCATGACAGTTTAGCCCAGTTTTCCCCCCCTCGCGTTTCGTCAGAATGGCCCCTGTTTTTTCCCCCCTGACGGTTGGTAACACAAGGAGCTGCCTATACAGACCAATCTTCCGCTCGATACCAGAAACCCTGCCGTGTGAAATCACAAGCTCTTCATGTCCATTAAAACAATGGGGTATAGAACCCTGAATTCTGCATATTTGGTCCTGTCCTCTGTTCCCACAGCGAGTCGATCTGTCGACACAGGTTTCTGTTCAAGATCAACTTACTGACGCACAAACGGGGTTTGGTCTAGAAGGCCCGCCAGATTCCCTTCTTCCGGTTCTTCTTCTTCTGCTTCTGCTTCTGCTGCTTTCGTAGATGTACGTTCGTAGTAAAACAAACACCGAAAACACGAAAAAAAAAAACCATGCTGCAGAAATTGCTTCAAACACAGCGATGCGGCAAGGGTCCAACCTTCCAAAGGTGCTTGTAAAATGCGAAACAACTTGATAGAAAAAAAAATCAAAACTCCCCCTCTAAGGACCCAAATCGTTAAAAAAAAAAAATACCGGAATCGACATTTTCCTTCGATTCTACATATCTTGTTGAGATACTCCAAGAAAGCTCATCATCAAACAAGACCTTCTTCTTCTTCAGACATTCTTCTGCCTCAAAATAAGATCTTCTTCTTCTTCTTCAGACATTCTTCTGCCTCAAAATAAGATCTTCTTCTTCTTCAGACATTCTTCTGCCTCAAAATAAGATCTTCTTCTTCTTCTTCTTCTTCTTCAAACATTCTTTTGCCTCAAAATAAGATCTTCTTCTTCAAACATTCTTCTGCCTCAAAATAAGATCTTCTTCTTCTTCTTCTTCTTCAAACATTCTTCTGCCTCAAAATAAGATCACCATCATCATCATCATCATCATCATCATCATCATCATCATCGCCTTCTTCTTCAGACATTCTTCTGCCTCAAAATAAGATCTTCTTCTTCTTCTTCTTCAGACATTCTTTTGCCTCAAAATAAGATTTTCTTCTCCTTCTTCTTCTTCTTCAGACATTCTTTTGCCTCAAAATTAGATTTTCTTCTTCTTCTTCTTCTTCTTCATCTTCTTCTTCATACATTCTTCTGCCTCAAAATAAGATTTTCTTCTTCTTCTTCTTCTTCTTCTTCTCCTTCTTCTTCTTCTTAAGAGTTCGGGTTCGAATCCCACATCCTTCACATTCGAATATTACACATGAACATGCGCTTCTTGCTCATTTCTGTTCAGAACACGTTCCTTCTTGCGTTCGCCATCGCCATCGCCATCGCCATCGCCGCCCTCCCTCACGCCCCCGCGCAGAGCCCGCCTCGCCATGGCTGCCTTCCCCGTCGCCTCTGCCTTCTGAAGACCTCCCACCTACCAGGTACTTCTGTTGCCCTCCTCGCTTCTCTGAAAAGACACGACGCCGCTATCCAATTCCGCGAACAACAACCGACCAGGTTTTTCCTTTGTCGCCCTTCCCCTTGCTCCTGACGACGGCGGCGATCAGAATTTGGAATTCGGGATCCGTCTCTGCATACCCGCGTCTGCGTGTGCTGCTGCATAGGAAAGGCTGGGAAAAAAAAGCAGCTGTTCCTTTGGCCGCCATGTCGCCGTAATCGTGCTTCCCTATCGTCCTCATCCTCGTCACCATCACCATCATCATCGTCGTCGTCGTCATCGTCGTCGTCGTCGTATGATTGTGTGTGCTGTACTGGAAGGCTTGGGAAGGCAGCTTTCCCCCTTGGCCACCATGTTGCGATAATCGTGCTCCACTTCCTGATCATCATCATCATCATGGTTGTCGTCATTGTCAGCAATCGGCATTGTAAGGCTATGGAAGCTGCCATTCTGCCGGCGGCCATGCTGCAATGAGTATGCTTTCATAGCGTTCATCATCCTCATCATCCTCATTGTAAGGCCGGAGAAGCAGCCCTGCATTTGGTTTGGTTGTGGTTTTTGCAATAATTATACCTCTGTATCATCGTCGTCGTCGTCGTCGCCATCATCCACATCGCCGTCATCGTCATCGTCATCATCAGCCATTGACATCGGCCTTCGCCATCGCCATCGCTGTTACCATCATCATCACAATCACCGCCCCCCGATGGAAAAAGAGCCTCTCCTCTCGCGCAGGTCCAGCATCTATCAACTGCGGGAAGATGCTTTGGCATCAACCGAAGGGGAGGATCCAGAACCTCGACAGAACAGACAGCGGATGATCCCAGCCCCTCCCTCTCCTGCATTGGTGATCAAAGACACCATCATCTACGGCCAGAACTATTCCAGCCCTGGATCCTTCACCTGGCATGACTATGAGTTGAAGAAATCATCCTCCATTGAAGAAGAAGCACAAACAGAAGCATCTAGTCCACTCAGGATCAGAGTGAGAGGGAGTAGGGGCTATGGTTATCCATCTGGCGTCGGGGTCTGCAACTGTCCTTGTACCTGTGGTGCTGGAGGTGGAGGGGGGAGCTTTGCTGGTGGATTCATATCTGAATCAGATATCAATGCTTTTGATGAATCGTTTGTGGACAGTGATGTGATGCACCCGACTCAGGCCCGCCGCACCTCCAGCCTGACCAAGATGGATTTTATTGGTTATAAAAGCCCAAAAGTACTCGATTCAGATGTGAGAAAGGAGGCATGGTCAACTGCCACAGTAGCTCCACCGCCATCAGCAGCTACAGCTGAACCTGATCTTCCGAAGCCTTCTCAGGTTAAGAAACTGCTCCACAGATCTAGAACAGCCCCTGCCATGGTTGTGATGTCAGAGGTAGGGGGTGAGCCACATGTGAAACATAGCTCCTCTTCTTCACCGCTCGTATCTCAAGCTTTTATATGCCTAGTCATTTACCTCTCTGTAGGTGTAGCTATCTATGTGTGGAGAGAAGATGACTTCTCAGGGGCATCAACCAACAGCGTCGTTGATGCATTCTATTTCTGCATCGTCACTATGTGCACGATTGGATATGGCGACATCACTCCTACCACAGCAATATCGAAGCTGTTTGCATGCGCATTCGTGTTGGTAGGGTTTGGGCTGATCGATATCCTTCTCGCTGGAGTGGTGAACTATGTATTGGATAAGCAAGAAGAGGAGCTCCTCAATTCAGTTTTGTACACAGGGCACTATCAGGTGGCTAAAAATTACTTGGTAGATGTCAAGAAAGGTCGTATGCGGATCCGGTTGAAAGTCGTCATTGCATTTGGTGCTGTGACTATGTGCATAGGTGTGGGAACTTTGTTCATGGGTCTGGTCGAAGACCTTGGTTGGCTCGATTCTTTCTACCTCGCGTGCATGTCTGTAACAACAGTAGGCTATGGGGATCATGCCTTCAAAACTGCATCGGGAAGGATCTTCGCTTCGATATGGCTCCTCGTAAGCACTCTTGCAGTGGCGAGGTCATTTCTGTACCTTGCTGAAGCACGAATCGAAAGCCGGAATCGTCGGCTAGCAAGGCGAGTCTTAGAGAAGGATATGACCTATGGAGATTTAATCGCAGCCGATCTTGATGATGATGGCTCTGTCAGGTATTCTGCTCCCCTACATTTCCATATTCTTGTTTATAAGATTGCAGCTCGTCATTTTGGGTATTGAATTTTTAGGGTTCATTTGTGCTCTGTTTGGCTCTCCATGGTTCCTCTTTGTTATTAGCACATGCCTCTTCCAAGTTGTCTGTGTGCATCTACAAAATCAACAGATTTACACGTAATCTGTCCCACATTGGTTGTGTAAAAGAGATCAGGTGAATGAGATGCCCCTAACCCTCAGAGTAGTAGTCTCACAATAAACCAGGAGTAGGCACCTTCCCTCCTGCTCTAGAGTCAGTATATGAAGAAGTGTTGTTTTTCCAATGGTCCCAGTGTTTTGATCAAGCTAAGTTACCATAGAGGTCGATGTTCACGTCATTAACCTTGAATTACAAGTATGTAAGTGCACGATGCACAAAATGAAATGAAGAATGTATATGTTTATTAATTTATTGCAATTCTTAGCTCCAATTGATGCATGATATTCATTAGAACTATCATGATATAAACATATAGATAGATTTAGATATTTCTTGGCTTCTTCAAACCTAGTTATAGGTCAGTTTGGAAGGTTTGTCCATGGGCGACTAGGAGGTGAACTGTAAAATCCTCTGTGTTACACATCTAATAAAGCAGTGTGTTTTATTGAGATGTAAACCCAAAATTCAACTTACGCACTTTGAAAGTCTGTGTTTGCTATATGAAAAAATCATGGATCATTATTAGTGTTGTGCATGTTGATTTGGGATCTTTTATTTTGCTGCATCGCATCTGTTTGTTAAGCAATTATTCTATGAGAAGAGTCGAGAGATTACATCTCAAAATGTTACCCCATTATGGAGAAGAACAAACAAAAATAGAGCTGAATTAGTAAGAGGATGTCTAAAAACTGAAGCCCGTTGACTGAGATCCCATGTAATGCATGCTAGCCTTCATTCTTTCATGAAGGTTTCCAGTTCTGATCTCCTTATTCACTTGCTGGACTGGTGTTAGAACACTATCACTTCAGTTTTATCAAGATTAACCAAGAGAAATCCAACCTTCAGAATATATGAAAATGCGTAATTTTGTCTCAAGGAAATGATAGCATGTGGTATTGGTGTGAGTGAGAATACAAGAGAGGGTAATAAATTTAGGGACTGAAAATTTCGAGCTTTTGGTCTACATGCAGCAAATCAGACTTTGTGGTGTACAAGCTAAAACAAATGGGCAAAATTGAGGATAAAGATATTCGACAAGTGTGTGAACAATTTAACAGGCTGGACGCTGATGGTTCTGGGAAGATCACTCTTTCATGCTTTCTTCATCTGCACGGGGAGCCACCGCCAGTGTAGTATGTACCCTAATGATAAATCATTTCTTGTGTGAATGTAAAAATTTGATGATAGTTCACCTTCTGTGGGAATATGTAGTAACAGTGCTTGTGTTCGCTTTTCCTGTAAACAGGTTGTATAATAGTTGTGCCATGGAAGTCATCGGAATTACCAAGAAGTCTAATCTCAATGATTGCACTCGGAAGTAAGTCAGCTTCCAACACATATTGGGCTTTCAATTTCACTAATCGGTTGCTTGTGACATCCGAAAGATATACCAGCGGAGCATAAAATTGCTTTACTGTAAAATATATTATTCGTCAAGTTTCACCTCACATTTAGGGGAAATATTTTCTGTTACAAAAAAGAAAGTGGGGTATCGTGTGCATAACCCGCCCTCTTCCATCACATTATGCTCTCTTTAGTGTATGGCGGATATCTCCAGAGAAATCAGTATCAATATGTTACGAAACAAAACAATTGGGTTATGTTGCTGTGGCAATCAAGTTATCAATGTATTGAGGTTGCAAATACCTAATGTAGGTTTATAGGCCATGCTTTATACCTCTTCATTTAATCCATTATTTCTTGATCTTAGATCCAATACCAGACATTGGCACAATAAACAATACATTTTATCAAGTCATCAGATATTCCTACGTAGACTTTGGGAATATTCAAATTTTTTATTTTTTGTGTATAATTATCTGTATAATAGAACTGCCTGTGTACAGGAACGAAACATGGTATTAAGTTATTGTGGATTTTCAGCATAAATCTTCCAAAATGTCATGATCGATAACTCAGGAGTTTTTTTTCATGGAAACAGCTCTAGTATCAAATATGACCCTTGCACTAAGGATGATATAAACTGTCATATTTCCTTTGTTGATGTTTCTGCTTATATTATCTGAAGGATCCGAGTTTGAAGAAATAATGTTATTAAGCAAGAGAATTGGAAATCTGATTGAAACATAAAGCTAAAAAGCAGAGTTGGGTACGGGACCTTTGTTTGTGTTGTGTTTTTTAGGTATGTTATCATTTGTGTAGGAAGAAGAATAGTTTTAATGTTTGCAAAATCTTGCGTACATTTCAGTTCTACTAATGTGAAAATATTTTGAACCTAGTTACGAATGTAAGTGGACTATTTGCAACTGAAATCAAAGTTGTTCACAGTTTTAAATGGCTCTTTCATTGTTTCATAAGCAAATCAGCTCATGTATTGCCACGTAGTACGGCTAGAATGTCACGAGTTAATTGTTGCAGTTTGATTGGTATTCAACCGTGGGTTTGTATTTTTCACATATTTTTGCATGGTTAACTTGGAAGACAAGTGAGTTGTGAACAAGAATAAGTGATCCTGTATTTTGCGGACCTGTTTTGGTGGTTCAGTTGCTTCTTCAGCTAATCATGTGTTGATCCGAACATCTCGTGGTAAGAAGATTAATTCCAGGTAGATGAATCACCTAATTGGGTTGGCCCTGGTTGTAAAGAATGCCACCATTCATTGCACAACATAGTTGGTGTAAAATATTGAATACATGTGCAGGTACAATCCTTCATAGGTGGCTGAAGATGCCGCCTTCTCTCGCAGAAGATGCTCGTACATTACATCTGCAGGAATGGTGTCGATCGTTAACTGCATTGATTTGTGTATGTAAACTCGGATCGAGCTAACCAGTTCACCTTGTGAAGGGATGATTTGGAATGTAAGACAAAATGCTGATACCAACTACACAGGACAAATACTTGTTCCATATAGACAGTCTGTACAAGTACTGTGACAGGCTGTGTAGGATGCAATAATCACCAATTTCAAATAGGTGAACAGGTTGTCTTTTGATTCTTTGTCAGTAGTATATGATGCGTATAACATGGTGATAACTGGTCAGATTTCTCATGATCACGTGCCAGTTCTCTGTGGCCAAGCCTTCCTTATCCTTACACTAGGACGAGCCCTTTCATTTATTCGTTTGCTTTATGAACTAAACTATAGCTTTGACTTCTCGGAATTTTTTTTTTTGTCTGATTCTTGCAGATCAGGCAATCTTTAGGTGATTTAGTTGCTCAACCTCACTGAAAGCCAGCGTTTTCCCGAGGTAATATTACAGTCCATTCCACATTTTATCCCTGACATGCCAAGCTCCTTACCTCGTCGAGTTTTCACAGAAAATGACCCCAACATATCTGACAAATCAATTGTATATTGCAGAGTAGATTGTTAGTCGATCGCATTCACATGCTTCCCGATTACCTCCTCATCATACATGCGCAAGATCCAGCCATGCTACAGCATGTATACAAATATAAGTGGTACGATGCACGATCCATTCCATCTATTTTCATTGTCCCTTCAGCAGAAACTGCTCAGCACAGAGCGCCATGAGACCAGATTGCCATGAAATGGCATCTCCTCGATGATCTCCATCACCAGCTGGAGATGACCTGCGCGAGCATAGAGGTCAATCATGCAGTTGCAGTGCTGCAAGGTCGGGATGATCCCATAGCCTGTGATCATGGTGTCGAAGCATATCTGACCCCAAAGCACTAGACCCGAATGGCTGCACAAGTACAGAATGACAAGGAATGTGATGGAATCCGGCTCAACAGCTCGAGTGGCCATCACCTTGTCGAACAGCTGAAATACACTGCCGTCATCACCGAGCTGGGCATATCCCAATAGCAGTGAATTCCAAGGCACAGCATCCTGAAGCATTAGATCGTCGAATGCTGCCTGCGCCTCTGCCATTGCGCCACATTTGGCGTACATATCAACCACTCCATGCCCAACTAGATTGTGCTGAAGCAATCCTTTGGCTTCAACCATGGCATGTACCCTTTGGCCCATCTCCATTGCCCCTACTCTGCCACAGACCTTCAAAATGCACACAAATGTAACAGAGTCTGGAGAAGCCCCTGCAGATTGCATCAGCTCGAAACACTGCAGCGCTTCCTCGGCATGGTCATGGTGCCCATATCCAGAAATCAGGGCATTCCAGGAGCTAGCATTCCGGACTGGAAGTTCATCGAACACGTCTCGAGCCTCTTCGATCGAGCCACATTTGGAGTACATGTCGACCAGCGCATTCCCGAGCGAGTCATGCTTCTGCATCCACCCTTGCTTCACGATCTCGGCTTGCATCTCTCGGCCCTTATCGACGGCGCCCAGGATTCCGCAGGCTTTCAGAGCGGCGATCAACGTGAGCGCATCGGGAAAGAAGCCCTCCGATCGCATGCAGTCGAACAGGTGCAAAGCTTCTCTACCATGTCCATGCCGAGCATGTGCTGAAATGATCACGTTCCAGGAGATGGCGTCCCGGAGGGGGAGACCGTCGAAGATCCTCTGCGCTTCTGGAATCGAGCCGCATTTGGCATACATATCCATCAAAGTATTGCTAGCCGGAATGTGGCGCTCCTCGTGTACGAGGAACCTGGCATGGATTTGTCGGCCCTTCCGGATGCTTCCGGAGCAGGCACAAGCTCTCAGAATGCCGGCGAATGTGATGAGATCTGCTGCGAAACCCTCCGATTGCATTCTGTGGAAGCAAGCCAGCGCTCCGCAGCCGAGAAGATCTTCATCACCATCAGCATCAGCATCAGCATCAGCATCAGCATCAGCATCCTCATCCTCACCACAGATGTGCTCGCATCGAGCGTAGCCAGAGATCATGACATTCCACGAGCTCAAGTCTCGGAGAGGGGGCAATCCGTGGAAGGTCTCCCGTGCTCTGCGCAGGGCACCACATTTGGCGTACATGTCTACCAGCGCGTTGCCGACGAAGACATGGCGAGGGAGGAGGAGGAATCCATGGCTGACGATGTCGGCATGGAGTGTGCAGCCGGTGTGGAGGTCCCCGGAGCTGCCGCAGGCCTTCAGGGCGCAGACGAAGGCGAAGGAGTCGGGCGAGAATCCATCGACGCGCCTCATGGAGCAGAAGAAGCAATCCAGGGCTCTTCCGGGGGGCCCGAAGCGGGCGTAGCCGGCGAGGAGGGCGGTCCATGCGATTAGGGTTCGCGCAGGGAGGGCGAGCAGGGTTTCGGCAGCTTCCGCGAGGGCACCGGCGGCGGCGTAGGCGTTCACCAGGGCGCTCCCGATGCGAGGGTTTGCGAGGGATCCGGCCTCCACGACATGGCGATGGAGCCTCCTCGTTGCAGACAGGTCTTGGAGCTTGGGGGAAGCTCGGAGCAGGGAGACGACGACGCCGCCGACGGCAGCAGCAGCTGCAGCAGGGGGAGCAATGGTGCGGCGCTGCTGCTGCTGCTGCTGCCTGTCATGAACACGGGGAGGTCGCGAGGGCGGCGATCTTCTCGGAGCAGGCACGAAGGTCCGCCGCCATCGCTGCAGCTTCTTCTTCTGCAGCTTCTTCTGCAGCAGCAGCAACAGGGGCGGGAAGCTCCGCCATGGCTCTCGCTCCAAGCTTCTTCTTCTTCTTCTTCTTCTTCTTCTTCTTCTTCTGCAACAACCAAACACTTGGCCGCAGAGAATGTGGCTTTATTAGGCTTTCTGTCGGGGATCAAGGGTTTTAGGGTTTTTAGGGCTTTAGGGATTAGGGTTTTAGGGTCTCAGGGATTAGGGTCTTAGGGCTTTAGGGATTAGGGTTTTAGGGTCTTAGGGATTAGGGTCTTAGGGTTTTAGGGTCTTAGGGTCTTAGGGTTTTAGGGTCTTCGGGATTAGGGTTTTAGGGTTTTAGGGATTAGGGTCTTAGGGTTTCAGGGATCAGGATCTTAGGGTCTTAGGGATTAGGGTTTTAGGGTTTTATGGATCAGGGTTTTAGGGTGGTTAGGGTTTCTACGGTTTTAGTCAGGGGTTTGGGTTTTGGGGCTTTGGGTTTTAGGGTTTCAAGGTGGTCAGGGTTCTAAGGTTTTAGTCGGGGTTTTGGGTTTTAGGGTTTCAAGGTGTTCAGGGTTTTAGGGTTCTTGGGCTTTGGGTTTTAGGGTTTTAAGGTGGTCAAGGTTTAGGGTTCTGGGGCTTAGGGTTTTAAGGTTTTAAGTTGGTCAGGGTTTAGGGTTCGAGGGTTTTAGGGCTCGGGGTTTAGGGTTTCCGCGTCAGTATACCTGATGTCCGGCCGAGTTCAGTCATTTCGAAGTTTTGGGTTATAGACTTGGATATTTGAAGCTTTGACGAACTTCGGCAGGAGGGCTTCTTGTTGGAACCTTTGTACTCTCCGAAGTTCCAGTCGATCGATTATTCGGATAAAGTTAGCAACGCCGTTATGCCATGGATTTACAGATACTCTCGAGAAGTTGATTTGGTTGTTAGAAAATGCTCTGTGTACGAAGGTCTAGTATCGAGTACATACAGATTCATCGAGAGGCTTGGGCGGAGGCGAGATCTACCAGAGTGCGGATGATCAATACAACATCGCAGGCTGGCTTGATCGATACGCATCGTGCAGAACATGGCTCTCTTTCACTGTCTTCTCGCTTGCTCACTCGTCGCCGCAGAGCTTAGACTGGAAATCAGGTGAAGCTACACGCACGAGGCAGTCAGGGATCGTGATGCAGGAAACTGTAAGAGACAGACCGAAAAACAGGACACAGAAACGGCCGATGCCTCCTTCATAAAACAGTACCAGGGTGGGCCCCCTTTCTGGCGAGCCTTGAACGGGGTTTCGTTGTATGATTTCTTCGAAGACATGTATAGTTTGGCCTACAGACATGCGGAAACCATGATTCGCAGGAATGTGGTCGATTCCACACGCATCTGCCAAAAATGCCTGCACGAGATTCTGAGGCTGGATGATCCCCCCTCGGGCAAGAAAGAATCGTCGAGATCTTCTTCGTATCTGATAAGAAAGAGAGAGTCCTCGACGAGAGATCGATCGACCGATCTCGATCAGGGTGGGCGTGGAGAAGCAAGGAATTGCGTGACGATGGAGGCACAGAACAGAAATTGTGGCGCCAACAACAACAACACTACTAGTAGTATAATTACAACTCCATTCTGATCCTTATTATTCGTATCGGCGTTGTTACTGGTAGCATAATAAACATTACTAGCACGAAGTATAATCGGCAGGGGAGAACAGAAAAACGCCTAACGACGATAAAAACTACAAAATTCACGCCTGCATTCATCTTCTGATGAAAATCAACACCCGCTTAATTAACTCCGCGATCGAGATCGCGACGACGTCTAATCGCTAATCGGGTTTCATTCCTGATCGCTTTCCCCACGACTCGAGGATCCTGATCGATCGACTCCCTTCCCTGCATGTGGTTGCGGCCGGCGCGACCAGCTAGCAAAAGTTTAGAAATCGAACAAATGGATCGAATCGATCGATCGTTCGAGCGTCGATCGAATCGAATCGATCGGATGAACGTGTGGATCGATCGATCGATCGTTCGAGCGTCGTATCGAATCGAATCGAATCGAATCGATCGGATGAACGTGCGGATCGATCGATCATTCGAGCGATCGATTCACGTGTGGATCGATCGATCGATCATTCGAGAGACCGATCGAATCGATCGATGAACGCGCGAATCGATCGATCATTCGAGCGTCGATCGGATCGATCGATCGGGGATTAGTTGAACGTGAAGCGAGCTCACAAATGGATTTGATTCTGAGGTTAATTCAAAACGAAGTGAGTGCGCTAATTAAACAGTCTCTCTTTTCCCTGTGTCTCTCTCTGTTCCTCGTTCTTCGCTGTGTTCTGTTCTGACACAGACGAACGAGCACTCGCCATCGCCATCGCCATCGCCGTCGCCGTCGCCATCGCCATGAAGAAGAGCGAGAGAGAGAGAGAACACATGCAGACGCACAAAGAGAGAGAGAGAGAGAGAGAGAGAGAGAGAGAGAGAGAGAGAGAGAGAAGGCGCGCGCGCGTCTGCAGAAAAGAGAGAAATCCTGCAGTAAAACCCCCGCCCTCCCACCATTGATTCTCGTGCCTCTGAGGCAGAGAAAGAGCAGAGAAAGAGAGAGAGAGAGAGAGAGCAGCTTCTCTCGCCATAGCTAAGCTCCAAGCTTTCCATTCCATGGCATCGCATTCATTCATCGCCTGTGACTGCATTCATGGCAGCAAAGCAGCAGCAGCAGGAAAGCAGCAGAGAGGGAGGAGGAAGAAAGCCATTGATTTTGATCTTGATTTGATCTGATTTGATCTCGGTTTTGATTGCTCTGTTTGTTTTCTCGCTCGCTCGCTCTCTCTCTCTCTCTCTGATTTTTGCGCACGGAATCGTAGCTTACATACTCATTGATGGGTTGAATGCTGGCTTCCATCGCCATCGCTAGGGTTTCCTTCTCGGGGAGGGGTTTTAGGGTTTCATGGAGGAAGGAGACTGCAGGCCCTCGCCCTCGCTAGGGGGGAGCTAAGCTTCCGCCCTTCGCCATCGCTGCGGCTCCAAGCTCCAGAGAAAGGACCTCTCTCTCTCTCTCTGTCTGTCTGTGTCCCTTCCCCTTCCTTTCTTCTGCAAATCCCAAGCAAGGAAGATGAGCGGCGATGGCGATGGCGGCGCCGTCGCCGCCTCGCCCTCCGCGGCCATGCCCGTGGAGAGCGTGATGAGCACGGCAGGGCTCGGCTATGGCATCGCCGTCGCCGTCGGCATCCTGGTCTTGGTCTCCGCGGTCATGCTCGCGTCCTACATGTGTGTCAGAGTCCATGGCCGAGCTTCTTCCTCGCCATCGCCATCGCCATCGCCATCGCCATCGCGAGGAGGAAGAGCAGCAGCAGCAGCAGGAGGAGCAGCAGCAGCTGTAGGAAGGGCCGCAGCGAGGGCCATGGACTCGAGCGCCATAGCTGTGCGCGGAGTTGCAACGGGAGAGAGCGGCGATGGCGCTCCCGCTTCCGCTTCCGCTTCCGCTTCTGCTTCGTTCCGCCATGGCGGCGGATTCGCAGGCGATGAAGCTCCGGACTGGAGCCTCGGATCTGGCCTCGACGACGCCACGCTCCAGAGCTTCCCCACGTTCTGCTACTCTCGGCGCCTTCTCGGAAGGAGGCTCTGCGACAGACCTGGCGATGGCGATGGCGACGGCGACGAGGACGGCCTCTGCTCCATCTGCCTCGCCGAGTACTGCCATGGCGATGTCCTGCGGATGCTCCCCGACTGCAGGCACAGCTTCCATGCCGCCTGCGTCGACGCCTGGCTCAGGATCCACGCGTCTTGCCCCATGTGCAGGTCCGCCTCCGCCTCCGCCTCCCCCATGCCCACTCCGCTGTCGGAGCTCATCCCGCTCGCCCGGCATCCCCTGCATGGGCACAACTACAGGTGAAGGTCGATCGATGCGGAAGCCGCACAGGTTTCATTCAGACACACCACCGATCCTGCACAACGCTGATGGCGATTGCTGCTGCTGCTGCTGCTGCTGCTGCTGGTGACGATGATGATGACGAAGAAGCAGAAGAAGAAGATGATGATGATGCATAGCACAGTTCTCAGACACCGATCCTGCATTGCAGCGACCACACTGACGGTGACGGTGACGGTGATGGTGATGGCGATGGCGATGGCGGTGGAGAAGAATAAGAAGAAGAAGCAGCTGCTGCAGAAGAAGAAGAAGATGATGATGATGATGATGATGCACGACACAGTTTTCAGACACCAATCCTGCCATGGCTGCGACCACACTGATGGTTATGGTGATGGCGATGGCGGTGGAGAAGAAGAAGAAGACGACGATGACGATGATGACGATGATGGTGATGATGATGCACGACACAGTTTTCAGACACCAATCCTGATGATGATGTTGTTGCTGCTGCTGCTGCTGCTGATGATGATGATGATGATGATGATGATGATGATGATGCACAACACAGTTTTCAGACACCGACCCTGATGATGATGATGTTGTTGTTGTTGATGATGATGATGATGGTGCACAACACAGTTTTCAGACACCAACCCTGATGATGATGATGATGATGATGATGATGATGATGCACAACACAGTTTTCAGACACCTATCCTGATGATGATGGTGTTGTTGATGATGATGCACAACACAGTTTTCAGACACCAATCCTGATGATGATGATGTTGATGCAGCCACAGCTCTGTGGTGATGGTGATGGTGATGGTGATGGTGATGGTGATGGTGATGGTGGTGATGATGATGCCGAGCTGCTCCCTGTTGTTGATGATGATGGCATGATGATTCATGGTATCTCTGCAGATGCCAGAATGCTGATTCTGATGCCACGATGCTTGCCATTGTCTATGATGGATGTTTTTATGGTCCTTGGCATCGGTTGCTGATGCTGATGCTGATTCTGATGCCACGATGCTGCCACCAATGATGCCGTGATGGTGACAGAGATGGTGCTGATTCCGACGCCATGATGCCGCCGAACAATCATGCCGTGATGGTGATGGTGATGGAGATGGTGATGATGTTGATGCCATCAGAGTGATGGCGATGACGACGGTGGCGGCGATGAGATGATGTCGATGCTGCGCGTGCTGATGATGCCTTCCTGTTGATTGCATTCGACGATGATTTGTAATGCTGCTGATGATGATACTGATGATGGGTGCTGATGATGCCTTCCTGTTGATTGCATCGATGATTTGTAATGATGTGATTGATGCTGATGATGATGCTGATGATGCTTGTGATTTTGCTGTCAAAGCTTGATGCTGAGGATGAGGATGTAAAGTAAGTAAAGCCATGTCAACACTTAGAGTCGATGATGATGATGCTTGTGATTCTGCACTTGAAGTTTGATGCTGAGGAAGGAGAGGATGCAAGTAAAGCCATGTCCAACACTTGAGTTGATGATGATGATGATGAAAACACCCAATGTCAAAATGACAGTGACGATGAAGATGGACTGAAAATCAGATGCAGAGTTGGGATAGGAAAACAGAAATGGTGGATGGGGATGTGTCAATCAATGGCAATACCGTGAGGAAGATGCTGGATAGATTGTCTATGTCGTTTGCTCGGTCTGATTGATCACATAAGAGATCCATGGAGAGTCTTCCCTAAGCTGCTGTTTTGCACATATATGTATGGAATGCGTCTATTTGTAGCCATGGGGAAATCTTCTCCAAGCTGCTGTTTTGCATATGTATGGATTGCATCTATTTGTCGCCATTGGGAATCTTCTCCAAGCTGCTGTTTTGCATATGTATGGATTTGCATCTATTTGTAGCCATGGGGATCTTCTCTAAATTGCTGATGGAAGGCATCGATTTGCAGAATGAACAAGATCTATCTATATAGCCTCCAAAACTGTTTTGCATATGTATGGATTTTGCATCTATTTGTATCCATGGGGATCTTCTCTAAATTGCTGATGGAAGGCATCAATTTGTAGGATGAACACGATCTATATAGCCTCCAAAACCTGTTTTGCATATGTATGGATTTGCATCTATTCTGTAGCCATGGCGCATCTTCTCTAAATTGCTGATGGAAGGCATCAATTTGCAGAATGAACAAGATATATATAGCCTCCAAAACTGATGTCCATATGCATATTCAAGGTGATTCTGCGAGCTTCTTTCTCATTCTTTTGCTGTGTGGAGCCGACCAGCCAAGAAGATTCTTCTGATGATCAAGCAGTTTGTGGGCTGATAGATAACTGGAAATGCTTCTTTGTTTTGTGTCTATGACTCCCACCTGTGTATAATAACTCGGCACGAAATCATGTGAAGAGGATTGACAAACATGATTTGGAGTAGCCTACCATATGAGTAAGACTCTTGATTTTTTGTCATTGTAGAAACAGGGCTGATGAACACACAAATTGAATGATCAAGGGAGAAACTGATCACTGATGTATGAAAGAACAGAATGGGATTAATAGCACCCCCCAATGAGCTGACATAAAAAACATTTTGCTGGAATCACCAGTGCTTGATTTGTGTATTCTTTCCTATACAAAAAAACATCTGGAAGATGTCAAGAGCTCATTAGATAACTGAATCTGGTTACAGCACTCCTGCAATTCTCCTCAATCTGGTGAGGCGGAACATGCTTCTTGCAGTTATGAATGCCCAAAATTCAGGAAAACTTATTGCAAGGTATTGATTGAGGTTCACATTTGTTTGGTTGATTAGCGCCACTTTAGAATTAATTACCAGACAAGAAGCAAATCGGTCCTGTCAAAGAGACCGTTTTGTCCTGATTTTTAGCTTTAAATGCGCCCTTGTCCACACCGAAAAAGGAGCATGGGAAAAGGAAGGAATAACAGCACTTCAACAAAACCATGTGCAAATTCCTTCCCATTCATTCCATCTTCATAATTTGTGGGACCTGTGCATCAGCATCACCAGACAGATCATCCATCATCTTGTGAACTTGTTTCCAGACTTTGATGCCCCATTTCAGGCTCATTTCACGCCTATTTCCCCCATTCATTCAAATATGCCTACATTGTACCTGCAGGAAGAAGAGCAAGGATATATGTTAAGGATACAAGAAAGACAATCAACTTCATATCAATCTGTTCTCACATGGACCGTCTCTCTAATTTCTTACTTATTTACTGTTTCAATATTTCAAAAACACAATTTGAACTTGTATTTACTTTTTTTTGGTTCCAGATTTTTGAATGGAGAAGACTTCACTAACAGAGCATATGGCACTTTGAAAGAAATTAGTCTGATTTCAATAGGATTACAGTGATGCGGAGAGAGTATGCAATATACATGCCAAAATCCTCAGTATATGGCTACCCAAAAGAATGAAGACATAATGGGAAACTATGAGCCAAATCTTCGGCCAGGGCTCATGAAATGTGGCGGCTATCTATTATCCCATTCTCAAGCCTACACCAAGTTTCTATCTATATATCCTGCTGATCCACAACAATTTCAGCCACATATTAATCAAGCTCCAGTTTCTACCTATATCCTGCTAATCTGGCATTCAAGAAACAAGCACAGAATTTATTTTATGAGGCTGATCCGCATTATCGACACGTTTGGATGGTGCTTGGGTATTGAACCTTACAGAATAATATAGTTGCATGCATTATAGGTTGGTAATGCAGGCTGACAAGTTTCCCAGGGTGATTCACACAGAACCAAAAACGAGATCAAAGACATCATCCGGTGTCAAAAATGTTGTGCCTCCAATCAGGACATCAATCTCATCTGTCATCTTGTAGGCTGCTTGGGCTTCTCTAGCTTCGATCACCTGTTATCATTTACACAGAATGTTAGTAGGAGCATCCTGTACAGCATCTTTACATACTAAATAAAACAAGGATCCATAATCTATTAATCCACTGCATGGATACATTCTGCAGTTGACAAGATGCTCCCAAAGAGTAAGTTTCTTAACACACTACATGAATGTTCTCTCAAAGATACATTTTAAGGTTACAAAAAAGTAACATGCTTGAAGCCTACAAAGTACTGGAATGCAAATGTTCCGAGGGTATCCACTTTGCCGGTAAATATGTTCTGTTCTAAGGCATAATGCTTGGGGATTTTACATTTTGCTTGCTTGAGGATGAAAATTATGCGGATTTTATCACTCCACTACAAAGCGCGGCGTCTCCCCCAGATTTCAGGTTACAAAATGAATGCATTTCTGGTCTAGTTGACTCCAAAAATGAAATTACTTTACGATATCTTTATGGCCAATCAGTACTTAGAGATGATCATATGTTGTTTCACAGGCCAATATGACGGAGGCCCTTTTCAGGCATCCAAAGATAGAGCTAGAAAGAGACCCTCATTACCATTATAGTTTAGAGACATTTTACAGCCTCAAAAAACAGTGATGTCCAAATGATCGTGCAGTAACAGCATGGCAATACTCACTAGAGACAAAATCAATTCGATTTTCTCGTGGTTACTCATTACTTTATCCCTGATATGAACTCTAGTCATTAATTAGAAAATAGAAACTAATTTCACTGGGTGTTTCTGGAGATCCTCATTGCATTAAATCTTCATAAGATAACTTTGGCCAACTCATACATGTAGGTACCATCATAAACACACACCTATAGCACGCATGTGGACTCTGGATCCTGTTTGAGATATTATACCCTCTTATTAGCATACAACGGCGTAAAACGTTCTATAACAGATGCAAAGACACTCTAAATCGCAGAAAAGAAATGGATATTAATTCACTCAACAGCATTGATTCCCAAAATTATAGAAAAAGAATACAAAACAGACCTCTAAGCCATTCAAACCGCCAACAATGAACACCAATATCACCTTGTTGTCACTGAGTTTTGATTTGGCCTGCCATCGAGTACATGTCAGTATTAGGACATCAATACAGCAGACTGTTTAATTCGCCAGACACAAAGGATACCTGTCTTAATCCGAACCTGCCAAGCCCACTCTTGAAAAAACGACCAACGGCAGAAGAATGGTGCTCCATTCCAGGAAAATCAACTTTTGCAAATACCGAAGACAGCACTGTATGAAGAAGACTTCTTTGCATGACTGTACCGTTAAAACTGATGCCTTCATCCAGCTTGTCTTTCAATACTAGAGACTGCCTTGCCACAGAAACTGTATGCAGCCTTTTGAAGATCTCTTCAACTTTATCACGTGCCTCCAATTGAAGTTGCATTTCCCCATACCTCTTTCCATCAGTATCATTTTCACCAGTGTCAACATTATCCACAATATCCTCGTCACCCCATGCACCCCATCCCTCATCTAACTCAATTTCTGCATCCTGCTCATCGTCTAATCTAGGTTCATTCCCAGCTAAAAAAGATATTCCTTTACCACTAAGAAATCCAAGGTTTGAATCATGCCCTAGAAGAATTGCATCTATGACAGCTTGTTTGAGCTCCCTTTCTTCTTCCAAAGAAAATGGACCACCCGAAACAGAATTTCTGAAACTCTCACCGGCCAATGCATATCCAACAATCGATAGAGTTAATGCATCCCGGAGTGAAATCAGATTATGCTCCTCCCTAGTTTCTGCAGTTTGAATACTCTGACGCACAAGATCACGAATTTGAAAAGCAACACTCTGGCTAGAATCTTCAACACTTAATGACAGTATTTTCTCTGCACTACCAAGAGCTTCCCATTTAGAACCAAACTCGGGATCTAGGGCCAACGTGATTGCTTTTGAGATCTGGATGAGGTCTGCATGTCTAATTCCAGTAATTGACTTCTGAGATAATTGTGATGCCAACAACTGAATCTCTTGCACAGAAACTGCACCCAATCTACTTCTTCCAGAGGTATTTCTTTTTTCACGATGCAGAGCTTCCACAAGCCAACGCCTAACATTTAGTGCACTCTCTTTCAGCCGCTTCTCAAAAAGCAAACCTATTCGGCCACTTTCATGATTCTTCTCCGAGTCAAATATTGTAATCCCGCTCATACAAAGATTAGAATGTCTACCATTTACTGGTTCAAAAACTTCTGCCCTTGTTTCACCTGTTTCAGCCATGCTTTGGGTATGAAGTTCCTTCTCAAAGCTCGACATCAGTGAAAGAAACTCTTTACTTGGGAAGATCGGTACACTGTCATCTTGCTTGCATTCCTTTCTGTCTATCATTCTGGTATCAAGTGAGTTTCGCCATACATTTGCACCGTCAATCTGCAATTCTTTATCACTGCATCTGGACAATGAAGAAAAAAACCTGTCCATCAATGAATCTCCATGACAGCATGGTGTAATAAGATCCAGTGTACGATCAATAAGCAAAAGCCCTGCCGGTCTTCTTGACCTTCCAGAGACATCAGCTATGCCAGAAAGCTCGGTGAGCAGTTTCCCAACTTCATGTGACAAAGAACCCAATGTGAAAACATCGAATTTCAATCCAAGCTGTCTTCACAAAAATGAAAAGTACAATGTCAAACACACACATTCCATCTCTCTTCTATGTAAAAACTAAAGCCTAAGCATGGAAACAATACAATCACTAGTAACATCCACTTTCTCTTCCTTTTCTTATTACCACAGAAAAAATACAAGTTCAAAATTTTTCCATCCAGGAAGGTTGCCCCAGAGAGCGACCAGTGACCATCAGTCCATGTTCTACAGGTCACATTGGAAGACTTTCATGACATAGAACCATGTTTGAGCACGGTTGGAGACACATCACAGCAGGATATTCGAAGAATTGCTTAGAACAGCTTACTGATGCCTACTCTCACATCCAATGACCTATGTCCAAGCGGGAAGCAGGCCAGGTGCACACATATTGAAAATAGACTCTGAGGGTAGGCACATATTGAAA
The DNA here is from genome assembly GCA_037176905.1 of Azolla pinnata. Classification (NCBI taxonomy): domain Eukaryota; kingdom Viridiplantae; phylum Streptophyta; class Polypodiopsida; order Salviniales; family Salviniaceae; genus Azolla; species Azolla pinnata. Next base: position 3,194 of record JBBBWG010031408.1, on the reverse strand, counting down.
ATAGACTCTGAGGGTAGGCTACACGTTGAACAGAAAACTATGAGGACTATGTTGCCCTAGATATTAAGAACCATACCAAAAACGGAAGGACATGTCACTTTGGGATACTTTATTATCAGCAGGACATCTACCTCATTCTCACAAAAAATAGCTCCAGGGACCTTAAGGTACCAGGAAGCCAGTCTTTCTCAGGAATCCCAAATTCTATCGTCTATAAATTGTGAGATATAGCAGTGACAACAGTATAATAGATTGATTCCAGCATACATTTTCAAGCACTTCATATGGGCTGTTCCATAGATAACACATGCTTCATAGGGTAACCTACATGAACTCATCCACAACGCACATAACTGGCCCTCCCTAATGACCATAAATGTATATGTAACCTCAGACGGATGAATCTCTCCAGAATATCCTTTACGGAAGAAATTAGTTTCTAAAAGAACAGTAAAATATTCACCTGCCCAGAAAGACTGTGCAAAAAATGTGCAAGGAGGGTTGCTCCAATCGGGACACTACCACTGCTGCCACTCTTCTCAATATATGGAAGACCATTTCCTAAGGCTTTGTCTCCCTTATTTGATAAAGGGTTCATCGCCGAAGTTTCTTTTGATGGGAATACAAAAACATTTGAAGTAAGAGGGCACATGATCATAGGAAAGTGCTTCACTTCAACAAACATACTGGTGTTGTAGCCTTCCACTGTGGCAACTGCATGATCATTTAGTTTCTGAAAGTTTGGCTCCACCTCCCCATCCACATCAGGAAAGGGAGGTTCTGATGTTCCTGCATCATCCTCCCATTTGGCTGCTCCTGACCTAGGCTTCTGTCGCAGCAGGTCTTGGATATCCTCCAACAGCAATCTTGTATACTCCTGGAAAGCATCAGACCCCAACGGAGTATCCGGATGTACTGAGTGAGCTTCCTGGAATTATTTACAAAATGGCTTAGTCATTACAACAAATTTGTGTATTGATGTTAAGAAGATTGTTTCCTATGAGATTTATGTTATCAATGGGGGGAGGGGCTATCAATGGTAGATCACAGTAAGGAAATCGTACCTCTGAAATTGATGTTAAGATGGTGCATGAGGTCACAGAACTGTGAGCTCGCAAACTTCTTAAGACATAGCGATGTGCATCGCTTAAAAGGCGAGTTGTTATTATGACAATTTTCTGAATGGGTTCATTTTCAACTGCACTCAACGATACTGCCTGAAACAATCAATGGAAAACATTCAAAAGGCCATTTCCGATGGTGTGCGAACATGGGGAGGGGCTTATGGATGAATAAAGTTATACTGATGCCTTCTGGTGACCTTTGAAACAGAATATACACACCCAGTATCTATTATGTTCCACTTAGGGGCTTGGGGAAGCAAACGACACACACATAGCTAAAAACTCGATGATGAAACGATTACTTATAAGTTCAAGGAAGAATGAACAAGTATTTCACAGAACAATTTTTTTCAGGCATCCTATGACTCAGAATTTGCCTTGTTCCTTCCTCATGCTGTTTCTGGACTTCTTTTCTTCCCTTCGGCTTAAATTGGAAACTAGAACATGTGTGCGTTTCACAAACCACAATCTGGCATGAAAAGTGGGAACTTTCCGATATTGCAATCATGCAATTAATCTTTTCTAATAGCAATTAATTAAACTGATGATTTGACCAAGGAAACTCTTGCTAAAATGCCCGATCTAGTACATTGATTGTACTTTTTTTCCTGGATAACAGAGACATTGCAGTTGTTCGATTTGACAAACCAGAAGGTCCAGCTTTGTAACATTGACCCAAAAAGGCCGTTGCTACTGGAAATAGTTCCAACTTTTTCCATCCAGCTAAAATCGTACGTTTTGCTCCTCCATATGAAACAGCTGGAGCAAATTATTTTGATGAAGACTACTTACACTAGCTGATAAACAGAGAGGGAGCAAGTTGCACTGAAACTGAGAGCCGCTGTTCAAAAATTGGGAGGGAGAAAACAGTCAAGAATCTATGGCACGTATTGATATCTCCTGTGCTAAGAAAAAGGATCAATTGGTATCCCAAGCAAACCACATGCAGGTGCATGCAATGCTTTCCAAAGTCAATGCTCAAGCTTTGCAGATAAATTTCCGTTATTTTCTTCAGATATCATCACCATGAGACGCAAAACCCGTAGATTTCCAGGAAAACTACACAAATAAATCACATGGAGAACAGCAGAAAAGCACGAAACATCGTATGGAAGTTGGGGAATCCACCCACCCACCCCATCCAAGGGAGAAGCATTCTCGAGGCTGCAGACGGATCGGGGCACAATGGAGGACCGGAGAAGCGATCCAAGAGCTCCCATGAAGTGGAAAGCCTCCCCTGCTCCCGCGTCCAGGTACAAGAGGGCATCGCCGAGCGCATCTCCAGCCAGCTGGGGTGCGGGAAATGCAGAATCCGCGGCGCAAGCGGCCCGAATCCGGAACCAAAATCCAAGAACCCAAAATCAGCACAACAGGAGCAGCTCTGGGTACAAGCAAGACGACGAATCTCTCCGCCTCCGGATGGTATCGCAACATAAGAAAACGGGAGTTGTGGAAAAGATCGGGCAACAAAGGGCACGAGAGAACCTGGGAGATGCAGTCGACGCAGGATCTGCGCAGGTCGATGCGCGCCATGGCAGGTCGCGGGCACGAGCGGAAGAAACAGAAGAAGCACAGGGAAGAGGGAGAGATCTGCAGGGGAAAAGCTTAATTGCCGCCATAGCCTTCGGTCCGGGTTTTCAGAAATACCAGAAGATACCCCCTTCCATCTCCAAATGTCCGTGTCCATGGACATGGACATCAACTACCAACCGCCACATCTCTTCTTCAACAAACCAAAAGCTACTTAGGGTTTTAGGGTTTAGGGTTTTCGGGTTTAGGGTTTAGGGTTTAATGTTTAGGGTTTAGGGTTGAAGGTTTAGGGTTTAGGGTTTTAGAACCACAAACAAGTAGCACCGATTCAATCGAGAGACTAACTTCTCTTCGCAATTCGAGCTACCTAAATTGCGGGGGTTTTAGGGTTTAGGGTTTTCGGGTTTAGGGTTTAGGGTTTTAGGGTTTAGGGTTTAGGGTTTTAGGGTTTAAGGTTTAGGGTTTTAGGGTTTAAGGTTTAGGGTTTTAGAACCACAAACAAGTAGCACCGATTCAATCGAGAGACTAACTTCTCTTCGC